>CM060083.1:42581165-42598665 GCA_030533445.1 Cyprinodon diabolis
GATGGATGATGGATGGATGATGGATGATGGATGATGGATGGATGATGGATGGATGGATGGATGGATGATGGATGGAAGGATGATGGATGGATGATGGATGGATGATGGATGGATGATGGATGACGGATGGATGATGGATGGATGATGGATGGATGGATGATGGATGGATGATGGATGGATGGATGGATGGATGATGGATGGATGGATGGATGGATGATGGATGGATGATGGATGGATGGATGATGGATGGATGGATGATGGATGGATGATGGATGGATGATGGATGGATTGATGGATGATGGATGGATGGATGATGGATGGATGATGGATGGATGGATGGATGATGGATGGATGATGGATGGATGGATGGATGATGGATGGATGGATGGATGGATGGATGATGGATGGATGGATGATGGATGGATGATGGATGGATGGATGGATGATGGATGGATGATGGATGGATGGATGATGGATGGATGATGGATGGATGGATGGATGATGGATGGATGGATGGATGGATGGATGGATGGATGATGGATGGATGGATGGATGGATGGATGATGGATGGATGGATGGATGGATGGATGATGGATGGATGGATGGATAGATGGATGGATGATTGATGGATGATGGATGGATGGATGGATGGATGATGGATGGATGGATGGATGGATGGATGGATGGATGGATGATGGATGGATGATGAATGGATGGATGGATGATGGATGGATGGATGATGGATGGATGGATGGATGGATGGATAGATGGATGGATGATGGATGGATGATGGATGGATGGATGGATGATGGATGGATGGATGGATGGATGATGGATGGATGATGGATGGATGGATGGATGGATGGATGATGGATGGATGGATGATGGATGGATGATGGATGGATGGATGGATGGATGGATGGATGGATGGATGGATGGATGATGGATGGATGGATGGATGGATGATGGATGGATGGATGATGGATGGATGATGGATGGATGGATGGATGGATGATGGATGGATGATGGATGGATGATGGATGGATGGATGGATGATGGATGGATGATGGATGGATGGATGATGGATAGATGGATGGATGGATGGATGGATGGATGGATGGATGGATGATGGATGGATGGATGGATGATGGATGGATGGATGGATGGATGATGGATGGATGGATGATGGGTGGATGATGGATGGATGATGGATGGATGGATGATGGATGGATGGATGGATGGATGATGGATAGATGGATGGATGGATGATGGATGGATGGATGATGGATGGATGATGGATGGATGGATGGATGATGGATGGATGATGGATGGATGATGGATGATGGATGGATGGATGGATGGATGATGGATGGATGGATGGATGGATGGATGGATGGATGATGGATGGATGGATGGATGGATGGATGATGGATGGATGGATGGATGGATGATGGATGGATGGATGGAGGATGGATGGATGGATGATGGATGGATGATGGATGGATGGATGGATGGATGGATGATGGATGATGGATGGATGATGGATGGATGATGGATGGATGGATGGATGGATGGATGGATGGATGGATGGATGATGGATGGATGGTTGGATGGATGGATGGATGATGGATGGATGGATGGATGGATGATGGATGGATGGATGATGGATGGATGGATGGATGATGGATGGATGGATGGATGGATGATGGATGAATGGATGATGGATGGATGGATGGATGATGGATGGATGATGGATGGATGGATGGATGATGGATGGATGATGGATGGATGATGGATGGATGGATGGATGGATGGATGGATGGATGATGGATGGATGATGGATGGATGGATGATGGATGGATGATGGATGGATGGATGATGGATGGATGGATGGATGATGGATGGATGATGGATGGATGGAATGATGGATGGATGATGGATGGATGATGGATGGATGGATGGATGGATGGATGATGGATGGATGATGGATGGATGGATGATGGATGGATGGATGATGGATGGATGATGGATGGATGGATGGATGGATGATGGATGGATGATGGATGGATGATGGATGGATGATGGATGGATGGTTGGATGATGGATGGATGATGGATGGATGGATGGATGGATGGATGGATGATGGATGGATGGATGGATGGATGGATGGATGATGGATGGATGGATGATGGATGGATGATGGATGGATGGATGGATGATGGATGGATGATGGATGGATGGATGGATGGATGGATGATGGATGGATGGATGGATGGATGGATGGATGGATGATGGATGGATGATGGATGGATGGATGATGGATGGATGGATGGATAATGGATGGATGGATGGATGGATGGATGGATGGATGGATGGATGGATGATGGATGGATGGATGGATGGATGGATGATGGATGGATGATGGATGGATGGATGATGGATGGATGATGGATGGATGGATGATGGATGGATGGATGGATGATGGATGGATGGATGATGGAAGGATGATGGATGGATGATGGATGGATGGATGATGGATGGATGGATGATGGATGGATGATGGATGGATGGATGATGGATGGATGGATGATGGATGGATGGATGATGGAAGGATGATGGATGGATGATGGATGGATGGATGATGGATGGATGATGGATGGATGGATGATGGATGGATGGATGATGGATGGATCATGGATGGATGGATGATGGATGGATGATGGATGGATGGATGATGGATGGATGATGGATGGATGATGGATGGATGGATGATGGATGGATGGATGGATGATGGATGGATGATGGATGGATGGATGATGGATGGATGATGGATGGATGATGGATGGATGGATGATGGATGGATGATGGATGGATGGATGGATGATGGATGGATGATGGATGGATGATGGATGGATGGATGGATGATGGATGGATGATGGATGGATGGATGATGGATGGATGATGGATGGATGATGGATGGATGGATGATGGATGGATGATGGATGGATGGATGGATGATGGATGGATGATGGATGGATGATGGATGGATGGATGGATGATGGATGGATGATGGATGGATGATGGATGGATGGATGATGGATGGATGATGGATGGATGGATGATGGATGGATGGATGATGGATGGATGATGGATGATGGATGGATGATGGATGGATGATGGATGGATGGATGGATGATGGATGGATGATGGATGGATGGATGGATGATGGATGGATGATGGATGATGGATGGATGATGGATGGATGATGGATGGATGATGGATGGATGGATGGATGATGGATGGATGATGGATGGATGATGGATGGATGATGGATGGATGATGGATGATGGATGGATGATGGATGGATGATGGATGATGGATGGATGATGGATGGATGGATGATGGATGGATGATGGATGGATGATGGATGGATGGATGATGGATGGATGGATGATGGATGGATGGATGATGGATGGATGATGGATGGATGGATGATGGATGGATGATGGATGGATGGATGATGGATGGATGGATGATGGATGGATGATGGATGGATGGATGATGGATGGATGATGGATGGATGATGGATGGATGGATGATGGATGGATGATGGATGGATGGAAGAGGAAAAACCATTTTCAAGGCACTTATGGAGATTTTCCTGTTTTTTACACTAATGCTGAAAACTGAAAACCAAGATGCCATATTTAGTAATTGAATCATTTATGAAACTCCACTGAACCCCTCCAACTGTCTTTAAGCAATGCAACACTGCCCTCATGTGGACAAACTGTGACATGTCTGAGTGTTAATAATTATCCACAGCAGAGATTCAGTGCTAATAAAGGTATAAAATGGTGCCAGACATTAGAAAAATACTTTTCAGCTGAGAAAACCTCTGAGGTTTGATCCAAAGATGGAAGCTGTTCGCTGACTCTCCAACAGGAAAGTCTGTTAGCTTGAATGGAGTTCCTCTGTGTGTGAACAGGCCTTCTGCTGGAGGACAACCCGTCCATCAGAGCCATCAGTCTGGGTCACGGTCACATCCTGGTGGGAACCAAAAACGGAGAAGTTCTGGAGATAGACAAGACCGGACCCATGACCCTGCTGGTGCAGGTGGGTTATTCTTACCTTTGACGCTCCGCTCTGCTGGAACTCTGAGCAGAACCAGACAGAAACACTGATGGAAAACATTTAGGTGGATCCACCTATGCTTCTGCTTCTCTCTTGGAAAATACAATAAAATACGTTACTGTGAAAATAATCAGACTTTCTTCTAGTCTTTCTTATTTTATATCTTATTATCCTTTATCTTAAATATCTAAAAATGTTTGTAAAGAATATACAAAATAAAAAAATCGAATAATATTAGAATATTCTTAGTAATATGATAAAGATTTTTTAAATCTGAAAGATTAGGTGGTTTATTGGATTAATCTTTTATTAAACATGTGTCTATGATTGTTTTCTGCTGTTCAGGGTCACATGGAAGGAGAATTGTGGGGTCTGGCCGCCCATCCTCTCCTTCCCGTCTGTGTCACCGTCAGCGACGATAAAACCCTCCGTCTGTGGGAGACGTCAGCCAATCACCGCATGGTGGCCGTCCGAAAGCTGAAGAGAGGTCAGAGGCGTGGCCACGCCCCCTTTAAGACACTATTTAGATCATGTGACATTCCAAAAAAGTTTAAAAAAATCAATCCACTGGGGTTTGTTTCCAAGTTTGAAGACGTTTCTCTTCCATCCAGGAAGATTTTTCAACTCAAAATGTCAGAAATAGAGTTTAGTTCCAGGTTTTATCCAGCAGCCCAACAAAGCCTGGTTTTAGTTTAGAAAACATGCAAATAGAAACGGATGAACGGGTCCCCCCCTTTGGAATGGGGGTCGTTAGGCTTCTTTGTTAGCCTGCAATGCTCCATACCTGTCTATGTCTCTGAAAGGGCAGTCGTTAGAGGGAATTGTTGGTCTGTTTTAGATTAGGTCTTTAGGATGAACTAGTCTCTGTTTAAGGGTCTGTTTGGTTTGAAATGTTCTGGGATTTAGTGTTTGGAGAAAATCCGCTTGAGTTTTAAAGAGACTCCAGCAACAGTGGATTGTTTTACTTTTTTGGAATAACTGTGATCTGGATCACTGAGAATCTTCACCAGCATCATGTGACATGAAAGACGTCGAGGTTCTTCTTCTCTCCAAGCGTTCTTCAGCTCTGATGCTGCTGCTGTTGTTCTGCTGCATGACTCAAATCATCTGTGGAAACAGTCAGAACCAGATGGTCTGGACCTGAGCCCACCATCAGGACTTGGACTAGAACCTGCTCTGATCTCCTCTCTCTCTCTCTCTCTCTCTCTCTGGTTGTCCGTCCAGGCGGCCGCTGCTGCTCCTTCTCTCCTGATGGGAAAGCGTTGGCGGTGGGACTCAGCGATGGTGGCGTCCTGGTGGTGAACGCAGACACGCTGGAGGACCTGCTGAGCTTCCACCATCGCAAAGACGCTATTTCTGACATCCGCTTCAGCCCAGGTAGGAAGCCTGAGGAATTAAGCACTTATAACTACCGAATAAATGAGTTGATTAGGGTTTCTGCTCATTCAGAGTCTAAATGCAATCCAGAGCATCAGGCTGCAACTTATTTCATTAAAAAGGTGTCATGGGAGAAAATTAATTAGCTATTTTCTCCAGTTAAATAAACGTTGATCGATGGATTTCACTCAGACGGCACTTTATTTCATCTTTCAAAGAGAGAAGAGTTCATCATACGGCCCTTAATGCACGGTAATCAGCCCCGTTCTGCCTGGGCAGGATTCAACACTTTGGTGAAACAGTAAGATGCCATAAATAAAACTTGAGAAAGAATCTGGCTTGTTATGTGAATAAGAACGTCTTGTATAAAAACAGCCCTCACTGCAAAAAACTGAAATCTAAATAAGTCTTTTTTTTATTAAAATAAGTGCATATTTTATTGAATTAAGGATTTAAGTGAGACACTTCGCCAATGGAACAAGACAATTTACACTTAAAATAAGAAAAAAATATTGCATTGTCTTATTTCAAGTGCATAATATATAGCTTATTTTAAGTGTAAAGATACTAATTTCATTGGCTAATCATCATATTTAACTACTCAAATTAAGGGTAAATACACTTAATTTAAGAAATTTTTACTTATTTCTAGATCGTTTTTGCAGTGTTTCTGTTTCTCTGGGGTTCAAATCAGGACGAATATCACAGCTGTTCACCTTCAGCTGGTCCTGAAAATCTCTGCCGTTGTTTAAAAATCTTTTTATGCAGGTAAAGATCTGTAGATCTCTATTTTTCTGTTAGATTATTATTTAAATCTTTGCTCTAGTGGCTTTTATTTCACTATTCTTAAAATTATGCAGACAGGAAATGGGATTAGAGAGAGAGAAGAAATGCAGAAAAGGTCAACAGGCCGGGACTCGAACCTGCGACTGCAAAGCCTCTGAACACAGGTTGTGTGCTTATCCCATGCATAGAGAAACATGTTTTTTTTTCCTCTTAAAAACCCTTAAAGCCTTTTATATCGCTCACAGCTAATCAAATTTGTCAATTGGAAGATTTTCCACAATAATGTCTGTTTTGCATAATTTCTAAAACGGATGCACGATATAATGGGCCCCCTATCGGTATCGGCCTTAAAACTGAATATCGGACATTGGCCACCCCACCGATATTTAACCCGATATTTGATCAGCTCCTGAGTTTCTAAAGTCTAAAAAAAAAAAAAAATACTACTTCTTCTTCTTCCTCTAAAACTTCTTTTTTACAGACTTAAAAACTTCTAAAGACGAGGGAAAAAATATTGATCCATTAAAATATCCCAATATCTTCATATGCTGATATATTGCCATTTAAAAACACCATATCAATCTTTTACTAATTAAATATTGATATATGTCATCGTTATGCTACGAAATCCCCCGAAAATTCACAAAATGTTGCCATATTTTTATATGTTGATATATTGACGCGGTATCGATCTATTTTACTAACAAAATCTCACAAGAATTTGCAAAATATCACGAGAGTTTGTAACAGAACGATGAAATTTCACGAGATTTTGAAAGTAAAATAGATCGATACCGCGTTTTTAAAAATCTATTTGATATCAGCATATGAAAATATATTTGAGTATATTATTTTTCAAAGTGTCAGAAATGGATAACAAAACTGCTATTTTCAATAACTACTTATTTTTGTCCAGCTTTAACATCGGTATCGATATCGGTTATCGGCTACATGAGTTTTAAAATATCGGCATATCGGCCAAAATCCCAATATCGTGCATCCCTAATTTCTAATTGTAAAAAAAATGTCAAAGTCTTTAATATCAAAATCTCGATTTTCTGTTTTTTAATACAAAGGCTGAGATGTGTTTAATTAATAAAGTTTATTTTTTACTTTTTGAATAAAGAAAAAAATTGATCACTTTACAGTTTTTTTTTGTATTTGAATTTATTCATTTACATCTAGATAGTAAGGAATTTGTTTTTAAAGAGTGACATTTGTGCAAATCATTACCTCCAACCTGACTTTTGTGAAAGATCCGATATCTTTATGGTTTATCTTATGGGTTCATTTCTGCTAAATGTTAAGGAAATAAAGGCGGCCTCACCTCGACTGGCCTGGAAAACTTTTACATAATAACCACTAAAACTTGTAAACAAACCCCTCCCCCCCAAAAAATGTGAAATAAATCAGCTACAGCTAAGCTCAAGCATTCTCCTTGCATACAAATGTTTAATCAGAAAAATAAATTCTTATATTAAATAAAGCTTTACAAACAGAACATTTACAGAAAAATACACGTGGCTAAAAGGTGACAGATAAAAAAAGCCTCACATGATGAGATGCTGATAACGGTCCGTCTTTCTCAGTCCAGAGCCTCCAGAGTCCAACACTCTGCAGTTTTGACCCGATCAATCAGCCATCAGAGGTTTCATAACTTCTCCTCCTGCTGGAATCTGTGTTTCTGCTCTCAGGTCCAGGAAAATACCTGGCGGTGGCGTCACATGACAGCTTTGTTGACATCTACAACACGTTGAGCACCAAGAGGTTGGGGATCTGTAAAGGGGCGTCCAGTTACATCACGCACATGGACTGGGACGTCCGAGGTAAACCATCCCTGTGCTGAAGGTTTCAGAACCAGTTCAGCTGAAACGCGTCAGTTAGAACCGTTCACTTTTCTGAATTCCTTTGATATTTACTCTAAAATTTATGAAACGTTTAAAACCCTGTGGAAACGATCAGGGAGTTAGGGTTAAAGGTTAACTCTGTCTTTGAAATGAAATGAGGCTCCCTTTGTTTGCACAGGCCACGCCCCTTTTCTCTCTTCCTTACAGCCAATCAGCTTTTTTAACATGTTGCAGGTAAACTGCTGCAGGTCAACACCGGAGCAAAGGAGCAACTTTTCTTTGAAGCCCCGAGAGGAAGAAGACAAACCATCCAGAACTATGAGGTCCGTGTCTCTGTGTTTGGACCTGTTTAGCAGGACTGAGGGGTCGTTCGGGGTCATTACTCTAGTCTGGGTCACCTGCAGGGAAGGAATGGAACCTGATGCCTCAGCAGCTTCATGTTCCTGCAGTAGAATCTCTGGCTGCTCGTTATAGAGACCAGGTTTGACACAATCTGCAGCTTTTAACTTTAAATATTAGACATGGAACAGAGCTGTTTTATTCCATGCTCCATTGCTGCTATTTGGTCGGGAAAACTCATTCAAAGACAAAATTCTGCAGGTGATAGTTAAGGAAAGAGTTTAAAACCCAAACAGATTAAAGCCAACATCCTTTATTCACCAGTTCTACAGAACTTCATAAAATGTGTTGTAGTTTGACTGAACAGGTCTTCCCTGAGAGGGCCTCTGGTCTTCCTGGGTTTACCTTTACCGCCCTGTGTGTTTGCAGCTGGAGCGGATCGAGTGGTCCAGTTGGACCTCTGTTCTGGGATCCAGCTGTGAGGGAATCTGGCCAACTCACAGTGACATCACTGAGATCAACGCAGCATCGCTCACTAGAGACCGAACGCTGCTCGCCACCGGAGACGACTTTGGATTCCTGAAACTGTTCAGCTACCCTGTCAGAGTATGAAGAAGATGGATGGATGGATGGATGATGGATAGATGGATGGATGGATGATGGATAGATGATGGATGGATGGATGGATGGATGGATGGATGGATGGATGGATGGATGGATGGATGATGGATGGGTGGATGGATGGATGGACAGATGAATGGACGGGTGGATGGATGGACGGATGGATGATGGATGGATGGATGATGGATAGATGGATGGATGGATGGACAGATGAATGGACGGGTGGATGGATGGACGGATGGATGATGGATGGATGATGGATGGATGATGGATAGAGGATGGATGGATGATGGATAGAGGATGGATGGATGATGGATGGATGGATGGATGGATGGATGGATGGATGGATGGATGGATGGATGGATGGATGATGGATGGGTGGATGGATGGATGGACAGATGAATGGACGGGTGGATGGATGGACGGATGGATGATGGATGGATGGATGATGGATAGATGGATGGATGGATGGACAGATGAATGGACGGGTGGATGGATGGACGGATGGATGATGGATGGATGGATGATGGATGGATGGCTGGATGGATGATGGATAGATGATGGATGGATGATGGATAGATGGATGATGGATAGAGGATGGATGGATGATGGATGGATGGATGGATGGATGGATGATGGATGGATGGATGGATGGATGGACAGATGGATGATGGATGGATGGATGATGGATGATGGATGGATGGATGGACAGATGGATGATGGATGGATGGATGATGGATGATGGATGGATGGATGGATGGACGGATGGATGGACGGATGGATGGATGGATGATGGATGGATGGATGGATGGATGGATGATGGATAGATGGATGGATGGATGGATGGACGGATGGATGGACGGATGGATGGATGGATGATGGATGGATGGATGGATGGATGGATGATGGATGGATGGCTGGATGGATGATGGATAGATGATGGATGGATGATGGATAGAGGATGGATGGATGGATGGATGGATGGATGGATGGATGGATGGATGGATGGATGGATGGATGGGTGGATGGATGGATGGACAGATGAATGGACGGGTGGATGGATGGACGGATGGATGATGGATGGATGGATGATGGATAGATGGATGGATGGATGTACAGATGAATGGACGGGTGGATGGATGGACGGATGGATGATGGATGGATGGATGGATGGATGGATGGATGGATGATGGATGGATGGCTGGATGGATGATGGATAGATGATGGATGGATGATGGATAGTGTTAGGTTTAAACACCAAACACCTTATTCAGCAACCTGCACAAAGAAAGACACAGAGAATTGAGTATAATTTACTTGCAAGGAGAGGGGATCAGAGACTGCATTCAGTTACAATCTCCAACCCACTCTGAAGCAGTCTCTGCTCTCCAAGCTTTTTATTTGGAACGCCCTGGTTACAATGTGGTTTCAACCTCTAAGGGGAAGGGGGTCAACAGAAGCCAGTTTAAACCAGAAGTTTCGAACAATCATCATAAGATAAGGAAATCTTCTCTCCACATCCGATGTGCAACTCTGCGGTGTGTGCAACTCTGCGCAGCTCTCCTTGTTTCACAACATTAACCCAGATTTGACCCCAGCAACTTCCTTGCACAAACTTACAATGAGTAAAGTTCAACAGCTTTACTCCAGTTGTGTTACATCAACATCCTCCTGCACAAACTGACAGCAAAACATTAGTAATCATAGCAAGCAAAGTTCACTCTTTGTAATATAAGTAAGATAGAGATAACAAATGTGTATAATATGATTAAAGTAGAATAACTTATGTACAATTAATCCAACATTTCCCTCCTGTTTATTCACTTTAAGCTATTTATTTTATCATTCAATAGTTACTTCTTTTCAAGATTTTCAACTATGAAATCATTTTTAGCTGTAAAGGGTACGCTCAAAGGTACTTTAACCTGGTGGGTTATTGTCGTTGGGATTAGGATAAAGACCAGGAAAGTGTAAAGAGGTTTCATCCTCTTCACTGTCTGCATCATCCGATGGGTGTTCCTCAGTGGACATGAGGGCATACATTTCTGTTTTCATGGGTTGTATTGCTGTGGTAATTAGTCTATTTAGCAGCGCTCTAATACATGGAATACAACAACATCCACATAAGGTCAGGATGGCGGCAAATACAGCTATAGACATTAAAATAGAAACTACCAATTGTTTGTATTTACCAAAAATGTCTCCAAATCCGTCCCACAATTTTGTGTCAACTCCAGAATGGTCTTTCATTTTGCTGTTAAGAGACCGAAGGCCTTCAAGGGCCTTTGTGAGGCTGCCATCAGCAGCGGTGTTGTTGGGAATAAAGGTGCAACACTGATCTCCAAAAATAGAGCACACACCACCTTTTTCAGCTAACAACATGTCAACAGCAATACGGTTCTGGAAAGCCATCAGAGAGGTAGCTGACAATTGTTCATGAACAGCGGAGAAGCCTTGTTCTGTTTTATTTCCCAGCCTCTGGACATTATAGTGGATGTAATTTATTCTGTCTACATTTTTGTTTATAGTGCACCACCAGCATAAGATAGATTCAAATCCTGCAGTAACTTGATTCACTAGTTTATACTCATCTGGAACACCTCTGGGTACCCCAATGCTGTCAATATAAGTAGGGTCATCTCCACTCCACGCGTTTTTCAGATGCCCTCTTCCTTCTAGTATGCCATGTGTGAGGTAAAATGCTGTTTACGGTCGTTAACAATTCATCCATTGTGAGTGATGTAATAGAAACAGGTAAAATCAAAGTGACCGCAGCACACAATCCAGTGGTGTTGTATGGAAGTCTGTCAAACAATCTGTCATCTGTTTTAAGCGGTCCATTAATATTTTGAATTTTTATCTGTTCACCTTGAGCAGAAGTAAGAATCCCTTGTATCTCATCTCCTTCTTGTGTAATATTTGCAGGGCACAAATACAATGTCCAACATGGATCGGTTCCAGCAGACCGTGCACATATAAATGAGGAAGAACAGTCTTCCTTCTCAAGGGGTTCTGCTGTGGAGTTTATCGTCATAGTGGAAACTTTGGAGTCATGGTTAACAGTGAACCCTGATATTCTACTCATCCATTTCTTAGCTAAAGATGTCCATCCATATGATCCTTTCTTCCACTGTTCAGTGGTTCTAAAAACGTCTCCCCAACTCTTTTGAGTTCTTTGAACTACACAGGGATATAGGTAGAAATCATAACCTCGCCAGACTCCTGGGTCAATTTTGAATCTTTGTGAGAATGTTTGAAAAGGAATAGTCACTACACTGATTACTCTAGTAGAGTTATAGCAGAGATAGACGTCCCTTTACAAATAGCTGGATCATGAGGGCAACAAGAATCCTTGCCCTGAGTGAGAGCTAAAGACAAAACTAATATGAGTAGTCGCAACATTATCTAGGTTCAAACTTCAAAAAGTTTCCTATAGGTAATCTTTCACACAATGGTCTACTTCCTATGACCTTTCGGCAGAGTTGTGGACAATCTTCACCAGTTTGAGACGGTTGTATACTAAAAATACAACCCCCTTTGTACGATGGACTTCCTCTGAAGGTCGGTGAAGGAGACCAAATGTGTATTCTATAACAGGTACCACAGTAGGATTACTAGAATGCTAAACACTATAGTAAGGTTCTACAGAATAATTAGGAGAGTGATTTTATCCATTAATCATCTGATCTATCTATCACCTTTTTACAGTGTGACAAGTGGATCCATGTGCTTCTTTCAGCTATTTTCAATGCAGTTGGAGTGGTCAACAAAACCTGATAGGGTCCTTCCCACTTAGGTGAATACCAATGTTTCTTATTTGGTCTTTCTTAGTCTGTTTTTAACAGTACAATTTATTCATTCCACAAGTCCTGCGCTCTGTGGATGATATCCACAATGATTTTTTAAATCAATGTGGAAGGCTAATCCTATTTTGGACACTATTTAATTAACAAAGTAAGAATCATTCTCACTATATATTCTTCTCTGGAATGCCATATCTTGGTATTATATCTTTACAGAGTGCTTTTGCTACTGTAAGGGCATCAGGGTTTTTTATTGGACATAGTTCAATCCATTTAAAAAACAAATCTATTATGACTAAACAGAATTTTTTACCTTCGCTTGGATTTAGTTCAATAAAATCCATATGTATGTGTTGAAAGGGGTAGTTTGGTTTTGGGAATTGTCCTCTTTTAGGCCTTAGGTTCCCCTGAGCATTGTACTTTGCACATATTAAGCATGCTCTACAAAATTTTTTTGAATAAACATTAAAACCATAGGTTGTATATGTTTGGTTTACCAATCCTACCATTCCTCCTGTTGAAACATGGGTTTTACCATGGGTCAATATAGCTGCCCATTTGTATAAGTTTTTTGGAAGGATTGGTTTATTTGCTGGTCAGATGTAAATCCCTTCTTTTAATTGTGCTCCTTTTCTTTTCCATTGTTCTTGTTCTTGTTCAGGAGCTTGCTGCTGCATGTCTTGTAATATGTCATTTTTTAGTGGATTGTCTGTTAATGTTAGTACTGTTATTTCTTTTAAAGCAGCTTCTTTTGCTATTTTATCTGCAAAGGAATTTCCTTTTGAAACTGCATCTGTTCCGGATGTGTGGGCCGCACATTTGCATATTGCAAGCTGCTTTGGCAGTTGCACTGCTTGTAGAAGTTCTTTCAGCAAATTGGCATGAGTCACTGGTTTTCCGGTTGATGTTATCATGCCTCTGTTTTTCCAGTGTTGTGCAAACGTATGTGTTGTAGCATAAGCATATTGACTATCTGTCCAGATAGTTACCTTTTTGTCTTTCATAAGTTTGCATGCTTCAGTGAGAGCAATCAGTTCTGCTGCTTGTGCAGAGTAATGTTGTGGTAAGGCTTCCGCTTTTAGCACAGCGGTATGTGTCACTACAGCATAACCAGTTCTCGTTTTCCCTTTTTCATCTTTTTTAGAGGATCCATCAACAAATAATGTTTCTCCTTCTGACAAAGGAGTGTCTTTTAAATCTGGCCTACTTTTAGCAGTTTGTTCAGCCAGAGCCTCACAATCATGGGATTCCCCATCATCTGGTGTGGGGATAAGTGTTGCTGGGTTCAGCATCGTGCAGCGTTCTATTTTTAGATGCGGCTGTGACAGGAGTATAGACATGCATGAGAGGTGTCTGGCTGGGGATAGAAAAGTCATTTTTGTTTGTAAAAGCAGAGCAGACACCGAGTGGGGAACTTTTAATGTCAGTGGATGGAATAATACTATGTCAGCACTGGACGTTATTGCTAATGAAGCAGCTATCACTGCTCGCACACAGTGTGGAAGTGCACATGCTACAGCATCTAATTTAGTAGAATAGTATGCTACTGGCCTTAATTTATTTCCATGCATTTGAGTTAAGACTGAGGTCATAAAATGACCTTTGCAGTCCACCATTTGTACAAACTCTTTCTCATAGTCTGGCAGGGCCAACGTGCAGCTGCTCACCATAGCCTGCTTAATGTTGTAGAAGGCCGCTTCTGCTTCAGGTGTCCAATTTAGGTTGTCTGACATTTTCAGTTCTTCCTTATACATAAGGAAGTTTAACGGTGCAGTTATTTCTGCATAATTTGGTACCCAACTTCTGCAATAATTAGTAAGTCCTAAGAAGGACATCATTTGTTTCTTTGTCAGTGGCTTAGGCGCCTGCAGTATTCCTGCTTTTCTTTCTTCCATTATGGTTCGTCCTCCAGCACTTAATTGATGTCCTAAATATTTGACACGTTCTTGGCAAAATTGTAGCTTGTTTTTGCTAACTTTGTGGCCTTCTTCTGCCAAATGTTTCAGTAATGTGATCGTATCAATTTCACAAACTTCTTTAGTCTCAGATGCTATCAAAATATCATCAACATATGTTAATAGCTGGCTTTGTCTAGGTGGTTCAAAAGAGGACAAGCTGGAAGAGATCACTTGGGAATATATCGTTGGACTTTCACAGTACCCCTGGGGTAAACGCGTATATGTATATCGTTTCCCTTTAAAGGTGAAAGCAAACCAGTACTGACTGTCTTTATGTACTGGAACAGAGAAAAAAGCATTGCTAATGTCCACTACTGTGAAATATTTAGCTTGAGGATTTAGGGAATTCAATAATGTGTGAGGATCTGCCACACATGGTGATCTCTGTATTACTGCATTATTTACTGCTTGTAAGTCCTGAACCATTCTCCATCCTGTTGATGGGGGTGCCTTTTTAACAGGAAATATTGGTGTGTTACAGGGAGAGTCTGCACAATCCACCAACACTCCTGCTTTCTTTAAGTCTTCAATGACTGGCTCTATGCCAGCTACAGCATCTGGTTTCAATGGATACTGTCTTACTCTAGGGCGGTGTTCTGTTTTAGGTCTTATTATCACAGGTAATGCTTTCTTAACTAGGCCTACATCTGTAGGTCCTTGAGACCACAATTTAGCTGGAACCTGCTTCAGCAGTGTTTCCTCTGCTTCTGTGAAATATATCTGTCACTGTTGTTCTTCATCTAAGTGGACTCCCGCCTGGACAGTTACTGTCCAGAACAAAGCTTTCTTTGTTAGTTCTGTTGATGCACTGTACCATGTGTTCACAGAGGTTGCTACCCAGTCGCAGGCTCGTTCCCCTCTCTCAACCAATCTCCCCAGGTCTTGCCATTTGTCCTGTTTTGCCTTACATAAGGAAATGTGTGGCTTCCAATGTTGGTGAAACAGGGGAAGCAAAGACGATGGAAGGAGTACTGCTGCTGCAGAGCTAGACTCCACATCGGAGTAAACATAAGAGACTGTGATTTTTTCAGGGGTAGCTTTATCTAGCTGTTGCTTATACTGGGCATCAGGTTGGCCTCTATACCACATGGTTACATGCAGGTCATCAGGAGGCATTTGATCTTGTACATTCTTGACTGCCTGTTTGCCTTCATCCATAAGATAAGCTCCAGTGGACGTGGGGGGTTTATTCGGAACATTTAAGGTGTAGTAGTATTTTGGGCTTCCAGTTCCCCTGAGAACAAACACTTCTTCAGGTTTTTGTCTGATGATTTTTAAACCATTTGGCGTTGGCATGATGGCTAGGGAAAGCGCCACCAGGCCATCTCTGCCTAATAGGTTAACTGGACATTCAGGCAACAGTAAAACAGGCAGCTGACATGATTTTCCTTCAGGGTCTCTGAGCCACAACGGCTCAGTCTCTGGAACCTTTTTTGTGACACCTTGGGCCGCACGCACTATTGAGTAATTTGAACTTAAGGGCGCATGTGGTATGGTTTCTTTTACAGTGGTCCTGCATGCTCCTGTATCGCACAAAAACTTTACAGGAGTGCCCTGGACCATGAGGACTATTTCAGGTCTATATTTTTCTTCAAAAAACAAATCTTCTAGGTTTAAGACATCCATATTTTCATCCTTTATTTCTCTAATAGAAAATGGATGCTCATCTAGTCATGCCGAGCTCCCTGCATTTTTTGGGTTACTTCGACAGTCTCTAGCCATGTGGCCTTCTTTTCCACATGACCAACATGCTCTGAAATTATCAGTTGAGCGTGATCCAAAGCCTCTTCCCCTTCCACGCCCTCGGCCTCTGCCTCGGCCTCTACCTCTGGACTGCTGATAAAACACAGTGTCCTCCTCCTCCTGATAAAACACGGTGGATTCTTTGTTCTTATTTTTTTTGCTTTTTATGACTTTCTCGGCATGCAGGGCGTGATTTATATAATTTTGGAGTGTTCCCCCACTCATTTCTATGTGGTGACGATCGACCCACCCCTTAATTTCTGGCAGAGACCCGGCATGGAGCGCATTTTTTAGTTGTTGTTTAAATGCCCCGTCTTCATTGTCTGCATAAGGAAGTCCACTATGTGCTCTGAATATCTTCTCCATTCTCACCCTGTATTCATCAAAGGGTTCGTCGGATCTCTGCTTACATCTTCCTATTTCTGTGTAATTTGCTCTTCTGTGGTATCTGATTCTGATACGAACAATCAGACGCTCAACTGCTGTGGTCAGATCGTCAGAATCTGGGGGGTAAGGAACTGGAGGATCGACACCTGTGGTTGGTATAAAATCGCCTTTCACGTGGTGCCATTCTGGCCCTAATTGGCACATCCAGACCTGCTGAACCTCAACTCCATTTAAATGGTAAGACCTCCTAAGGTTTTCCATTTGGAGTATGCACTCCTCATCTGTTTTTTGTCTAATAAGTGTTTTAGGGGTTTGTGGGGACAGTACATTACCAATTCCTGACACCAAATCCTTTGTCCATTCAAGTCTGTACCCACGTGATCTAGTAAGTGGTTTGTCAAAGGCCTGTGATGAAATCACAGGTGAAGAGTCAACCTGTTGCAGGGCGGTGTATTTGGGTGGTTCTTCTGGGGGAAGTGGGGCTGAGGGGCCGGCTATAGCTCCC
>CM060083.1:42606165-42683665 GCA_030533445.1 Cyprinodon diabolis
AGCCAGCGTATGCCTCGCGTATGGAAACTCTGGTAAAACTGCTGGCATACTTTGGATAAGTTATGGGTATGTTTTGTATACGTTATGAGCACGCTGAAACATGCTGCTGCATGCTGGCACACGTTGACATACGGCGAGTGTTGGGTTAAAAAATGTAGGTTCGTAAAAGAGAAACTGAGTCCTCACAGGAAAGAGATTTTGAACAGCTTCTGCAGAAGGAGAGAGCTGCAACCCAACACACTACTCTCTCCCGGACCCCCCCCCAAGAGTATTCTCCTGACAAGCCAATTGATCAGGTCATAAGACAGAATGCTCCTCTTGACTGAATCACAAGACAGAGTGAAGCATCTCCTTTCCTCAATGTTTTATATGCACACACATTAACTTTATAATCATCATTGAATAAACCTAACAGCGAGGACGTCGAAGCTTTGAACATGCTCTAAATTTCCCACCGCCTGCCATCCGTGGTCCATCCGTTCCAGGTCAGTTATCTGACAGCTGACATCCGTTCAGTGTCAGTTCCTCAACAGTCGTGGCGTCTAGCTGATCCTAAACCTCTGAGTAACTTCTGCGTAACTTATCCAGAACTTCTCTCCAACGCATATCAACGTATCTGACGTGTTCCAGACGAGCGCTGAACGTGTTTCCAGCTACTGTATAATGGCGTATTGGCAGCGTTTTGGTATAAAGGGGGTTCACAGGAGGAAACCGTCGGTTCTCCTCCAGACTTCATCCCCATCATAGGGTGAGCCAGAAGGTGAGAGTGATGGATCCTCCCTGCGTTCAGGGCCACAGCAAACAAACTTCCTAGCAGACATGATGCTGTGGAGTAAAAATGAGCACTGAGAGTTGATATGCAAGGAAGAAAAGGTTTTATTTTACTCTGCAGAGGAGAACTACACGAAACAGCTGCGTACAGCTCCCAGTGTAGCTCTGGCTAGGTCGCTGCCCACCATTGCATTATAAAGAGACTCCTTACACACGAACATTGAGTCTTCCCAAGAGAAACACTTTAGTTCATCAAAGGACATAAATTTGTTCAGATAAACATTTCAGACAACTGTTTCCCGTTCACACCAAAAACAGGACGTGAGAATCTTGAACACAATAAGGACATGTTTATCTATGTTTTCCCCCATGTCTAACCAAGGGAGGACATTTCTTTTCAACCCTCCTTCCTTTCCCTACATCTCAGCATAAAGAATGGAACAAAGCCTCTAAACAATCACCCCTATTCAGGAGGACAAAAAGGCACACTTTAATATTTAACCTTACAAAGAAATCTTTTTATGCAGGGCGGGCACCTCCGGGCGCATCGCTGCCCCCCTCAGGACACTGTGCATCATTTCATGGGCATTACGCTGCCGTGCGTTATGCAGAACGTACGCTGTCGTAAAGAAGTTCTGGACTTATGAATACTCTACGTATACGTCCAAAATTGAAAAAATACATAGAAAGTTGAGCGTATGCCAGCGTTTTAGGAGAATCTGGGACGTCAGGCAGACGCTGGATAGATCGGCAAGGTGGGACATGGCCCTAAAGCAGAGCCCTGACCAAAGCAGCAGGTTACCTCCCCTTCCTCTCCCATGGTTTCATTCACAGGAAAACAGGAAAATCAGTAAGTTAGTCTTAGTGGTCAATGTTATACCTGCTAAATGTTAACAGTAGAAAGGACTTATTAGGAAATCACGTCTTCATGAGCAGGATGAATGAAGGTGAGGGTAAAATGGCTCAATAAGCTCGTTAGTTTGAAACTACGCCACAGTGGCATTTTGTTAGCGTGTAGCTACAACCAGTCACACGTGTTTCTACGGGCCTATAGCCTTTGTCTGCATGTGTGTGCATTGTGGGTGTGTGATATGTAGGCTGTTACTGTAAATTACAGTAGTAGCCATTCAAAATTTCCCAACTTTTGGCTGGTCCCTACAATTCCTTTTTTAAACATCAAACTTTTTACTAAAATGTTATTTGTCATGATTTGTGGACTTTCGTATCTAAAGCGAAGCACCATCTCCTGGTCAGACCCTGTAATTCAATGAAAGGGAGGAGTCAGAGTAAAAAAAATATGCACACCCAGGAGAGGGAGGGCGTCACTCCAATGGCTGGAAGTCGGCTGCCATTGGGCTGGCTTTTGACTGGGAAGGGCCATTTTGACTGGCTGCTGCTGCACACATGAGAACAAGAGTGATGGCGTGCTTGTTCTAATCTGTGACTTGACTCTGTCCCTTTGCTTTCCAGGGGATCCAGGTAAAACCTGTCCACTTGTATGTCCATCTGTCTGTTGTCAGAATGAACATAATCATCTGTTATGTTCCTCACTGAGTGCTAAATGATCCCTGGCAATGATCTAGTAAAAACTCTGAGAAGATAAAAGTTTCCTATGCTTGAAAACCTTGTTTTGTCTCCTGGAGCTCGGCCAGGCCCAGCCTGGAATAAAAGCAGATCGCTCCTTTTACCAGAGCCCATGCGAAGGGATGTCTGAGTGTGTGAGCGGGATGGCCAACCATAAGGAACGGTCCCATGTTTAGAGCAAAAATATTGTCAAAATGTATCCTGGTTGATGCCAAAAGTTCACAAATCCTTTCACATACAGAAGGAAATGCAAAAAAAGATTTCCCGTGGTGGAAGGGTGGAAGTCAATCCCTGGCTAAGAAGTTTCCCTTATTTACTTTCTAAGGAGTTGTAAACTAGAAGTGAGAGTCAGGTGGAAGGGAAGGACTAGGAACAATTCCTTCTGTCAGGATGTCTCCACAGAGATATGAAATATCCCTTTACTTATGGGTAAGGATGAGCAATCCTAACTAGATATATGGTGTTTAAACTTACCATCACACACAGGGTTATCCCCAGAAAGAGCTGGACTCTCTAGAAAGTTGATCAGAGTGGACAGATGGGGCTAAATGTTGCTGCTCTGGCCTGTTATGAAGAAGAATCAACAGGGGCAAAATGTAAAGCTCACAATATATTGGTCTGTTCAGCCTTTAATTGAATTGAATTCTATTCAGTTTATTTCTATATCTCCAATTCACATCATGTCATCTCAGGTCACTTTCCAGTTCACCAGATCATCCAGTCAGATTGATTCAAAGTTTTCTATCTAAGGAAAACCAGCTGATTGCATCGACTCATTGACTCTTCAGCAATCCCTCACACTAAGCATGCTTGTAGCGACAGTGGAGAGGAAAAACTCCCTTTGAACAGGAAGAAACCAACAGCAGAACCAGGCTCAGTGTGAGCGACCACCTGCTGAGGCCCACTGGGGTTCTAGGAGACAGAAGCAGACATAGAAAAAGAAGCATAGATACAAAAGGCAACTGTCAACCAGCTCCACAGGCGGCCCCGTCCAGGAAACACACAGCCAGGCAGACGAGCTCCGAGCCAGCTCCCATGTCAGAGGATGAAGAGAGCACATCCAGTTAGTCACAGTCAGAGAAACAGGACTACACTGGAAAACAGGCCAAGCTCCAACATCTAGAAACAAAGGTGTTGATGGCAGCAGCACAGCTGATATTTCTCTCCAGGATGGAGTCACAGCCAAACAGGAACAGACCAGATGAAGCTACTATGAGAAAAAGCAGAGAGAGCAGAACGTTAGAGATTGAACTAACAGATTCTGCAGAGTGGGAGAATAGAGATAGAATGAAGCAGAATGATGAAAAAGGGGTCCCTATGTCCTCCAGCAGTCTAAGCCTATAGCAGCAGAACTATAGAGATAGATCAGGATAACCTGAGCCACTCTAACTAGAAGCTTTATCAAAAAGGAAGACAGCCTTTAGAGTCCGAGCTTCTGGATACCAGTGACTAAAAGGGAATTTCTGATTCAGGCATCTGCTCAAGTTCTTATGAGCCATTGCTTCTGGTGTTCGTCTTAGTGGGCCCTAAGAGGAAGCAACACTGAAGATAACCCAGCTGTATTTGCCTTCTGGGCTGTGCATGTGTGTGGATCCTGAGAATGTTTCCTTGGCTAGGGGTGCCGGGTTTCATTCAAAGTAAAACAGATTAAATCCATCCATTAGTGCCATAAACATACAGCTGTTTACTCTAAAATGACTTTTTCCAGGTCTTCACTTTTTGTCTCCAAAGTCACTCCTGTCTTTTATCAGTCATTATTTTTTCATGGTTACGAATAATCTCATGTATTTAGTTCACTTGGACCACCAGGCTGTTATTCATCATGTGTGTTTTTGTAGTTTTTATTTGACCTTTTAATGATAAACTCACTAATTGGTCCGTTAGGCCTCCTGTGAGTCGAGCAGCTCCACAGCCTGAGAAACTTCAGAGGAACAACGTGTCCAAGAAAAAGAGATCAGTGGAGGTCAGTTCTCTTTGCTTCAGCCTGTGCCTCTCATTCTCTCTTCCCTCCTCTTCATGTTCTTCTTTCCTCTGTTTTCCGTTTCTAGGACCTGGTTTTGGAACATGTGTTTGGTTTCAGAGGCTTTGATTGTCGTAATAACTTGCACTACCTCAACGACGGCTCTGATATTGTCTATCACACTGCTGCCACTGCCATCGTCCACAGTCTGAGCAATGGTACCAATGCATTATGGATTTTTATACCATTGGATAACACAGGATAGGTCATAACCTCATGCTAATGGGTGTAAACCCAGTTTAATCAAGTCATATAAATTATAATTTCCAATTTTTCATTTAAATAAACCAGTTTATAAAACTTTCTTCATCAAAATGTCTTTAATAGATGAAGCTTTACATCTGCCCAACTGTTTTCCTCTTATTCACTGTAGGAACTCAGAGTTTCTACCTTGAACACACAGATGACATCCTCTGTCTGACCGTCAACCAGCATCCAAAATACAAAAACGTCATCGCAACCGGCCAGATGGGTATGCTCAGCCTCCATCTTTAAAAGTTTCCTCTAAGAATGCCTCTGATGCATGGCTTCTGTTAACTCATCTTTACTAAATTAGTCCTGCTTTTCCTGCATCCTCTTCCTCCTTTTTCTATTTCTACTTGAGAGAAACTGCAGAGAACAATTTAAACCCTGCAGTGTGAAGCAGCTGTAAAATGTATTTTTCATATATTTTCATTCAAAATATGCAAGCATTTGCTGTTAGAATTGCTTTGAAACATTTGACAGCATCAGTTTATTTATGTATTTTCTTACAGTGTCCTTTCTGGCAATGTGGCAATAAGAATAATTGTCTTGATGCCAAAAAAAAAACCCAACAGATTTTGCTTTCACAAGTGGAGCAGTACGGCTATCGTCATAGTGTTCCGGATATAGTATAAGTGATACAATAAAGTAACACCTTGATACTATCGCTGAAGTATAAGTAGTATTATTTAATCTAATATGTATACTGTGTTACCTGAAGATCAGAATATGGGCTTTCTGTATGGAGGTGAATCTCTAAGTACCTGGAACCAAGCACCAGTGGTTGCTCATTAGAGGGCACTTGAGCATGTAAAGTTTATGCAAAGGAAAAATGCTCAATAGTGGTTGTGAGGAGCCATAGATGCGCCCCTCAAGAGCTCTAAGGCAAGCGATGGGCGACCCAAAGCCCCAGACGCCCAAAGGGACCCCAAGAGGAAAGGTGCCCAGGAGGGGCCAACCCCGGAAATCCGACCCCCACAAAGGGAGGAGGACAGATGACCTTGAGGAAAACCGCAAGCCTCCCCAATGTCGGAGTGGAGTAGCTGGGCTCTGCAAGAAACCAGCCACCCCGAAGTGGATCTGGCCATGGGCCCCAGGGACCTGAGGCCCCAGGGTTGCCCGCCTGTCAGCGGGAACCCCGGCCGGGCCCAGGGGGACCTCCTGGAGCAGCTGCCAGGAATGAGCCACTAGCCGCCCGGCCATCCACCCCCAAACACCAAGCACCACCAGTGCACCGGCGAGCCCAGGCGCCAGCCAGCAGAGGGAGGGCAGGATGGGGGGAATGATCTTGGGATGTTCCGGGGAGAGGAAGCAGTTCAGACCCCAACCTGACAAATACAACGAAAAAATAAATATCGCACCATTAGTTTAAACCTTATTCATGGTTCAGTTAAAACTTATGCTTTATTTTACATTGTTATCTTTATTACAGAAAACTTTCGATTCTTGTTAAAAGCCTCAAAGTTATTTCGTGACTAACAGAATTTACTGAGTAGAGTTGAGTATCATCTGCATACATGGTAATCTATTTCTAAGGGAGCTCTTGTTTATAAATGGCTCAACATTCCTATAAGCTCACCACTCTTCTCTCCTTTTTTTCATAACTACATCAGAAATGTTGTTAATGGATTCAGAAGAAAGCAGGTGTAACTTTAAATCTGTGAGAGATGAAATCAAGATAGGAGGCTATGAAGTTGTGGTGTTCCAGTACTAAAGTGACTTCCAAAAAAAGAAATTTAAAACAAACCCCTGGACTATGTTTCCAAGTTTGAAGACGTTTCTCTTCCATCCAGGAACCTTTTTCTATTCCAAATGTCAGAAATAGCGTTTAGTTCCAGGTTTTATCCAGCAGCCCAACAAAGCCTGGTTTTAGTTTAGAAAACATGCAAATAGAAACGGATGAACGGGTCCCCCCCTTTGGAATGGGGGTCGTTTGGCTTCTTTGTTAGCCTGCAATGCTCCATACCTGTCTATGTCTCTGAAAGGGGGGTCGTTAGAGGGAATTGTTGGCCTGGATGAATAGGAGAGTTCTTCTATTCTCCTGTAAAGGGGTTGGTTGAGGTTGTGATAGTTTTGGCTTGTTATTGTTGTGTATTGTTTTTTTCTTCTAAACATAAAAAAATATCTATACGAATATGACAGGTGTCAGGACATCCATTGGTGTAAATATTTCAACATATTTTTATTTCTATTAGAATTAGTCCAATTTAAAGTTATGGAAAGAGGAAAAAGTTATCCAAACTCATTGGTAATAAATCCTAAAAAGTAACTAAACTTTGCCTGATAAATAGTTACTTTGATATTTCGGTAACTCGGTTACTGTCTGTTAACATATCTGAGTTACTGTTTGGGAGGAGTATGTATTCAGTTACTTTTCAGAGGGACAGGGACTCGCTCAGCAGTGGGAGGGACTCGTTCAACACTGGGAGGGACTCGCTCAACACTGGGAGGGACTCGCTTAACACTGGGAGGGACTTGCTCAACACTGGGAGGGACTCGTTCAACACTGGGAGTGACTTGCTCAACACTGGGAGGGACTCGTTCAACACTGGGAGGGACTCGTTCAAAACTGGGAGGGACTTGCTCAACACTGGGAGGGACTCGTTCAACACTGGGGGGGACTCGCTCAGCAGTGGGAGGGACTCGTTCAACACTGGGAGGGACTCGCTCAGCACTGGGAGGGACTCGCTCAGCAGTGGGAGGGACTCGTTCAACACTGGGAGGGACTCGTTCAACACTGGGAGGGACTCGTTTAACACTGGGGGGACTCGCTCAGCACTGGGAGGGACTCGTTTAACACGGGGGGGACTCGCTCAACACTGGGAGGGACTCGTTTAACACTGGGGGGGACTCGCTCAGCACTGGGAGGGAATCGCTCAGCAGTGGGAGGGACTTGCTCAACACTGGGAGGGACTCGTTCAAAACTGGGAGGGACTTGCTCAACACTGGGAGGGACTCATTCAACACAGGGAGGGACTCATTCAACACTGGGAGGGACTCGTTTAACACTGGGGGGGGACTCGCTCAGCACTGGGAGGGACTCGCTCAGCAGTGGGAGGGACTCGTTCAACACTGGGAGGGACTCGTTTAACACTGGGGGGGACTCGCTCAGCACTGGGAGGGACTCGCTCAGCAGTGGGAGGGACTCGCTCAGCACTGGGAGGGACTCGCTCAGCACTGGGAGGGACTCGCTCAGCACTGGGAGGGACTCGTTCAACACTGGGAGGGACTCACTCAGCACTATGAGGGACTTGTTCAACACTGGGAGGGACTCGTTCAACACTGGGAGGGACTCGCTCAGCACTGGGAGGGACTAACTCAGCACTGGGAGGGACTCGTTCAACACTGGGAGGGACTCGCTCAGCACTGGGAGGGACTCGCTCAGCACTGGGAGGGACTCGTTCAACACTGGGAGGGACTCGCTCAGCAGTTGGAGGGACTCGCTCAGCACTGGGAGGGACTCGTTCAACACTGGGAGGGACTCGCTCAGCAATATGAGGGACTTGTTCAACACTGGGAGGGACTTGCTCAGCACTGGGAGGGACTCGTTCAACACTGGGAGGGACTCGCTCAGCAGTGGGAGGGACTCGTTCAACACTGGGAGGGACTCGCTCAACACTGGGAGGGACTCGCTCAACACTGGGAGGGACTTGCTCAACACTGGGAGGGACTCGTTCAAAACTGGGAGGGACTTGCTCAACACTGGGAGGGACTCGTTCAACACTGGGGGGGACTCGCTCAGCACTGGGAGGGACTCGCACAGCAGTGGGAGGGACTCGTTCAACACTGGGAGGGACTCGCTCTGCACTGGGAGGGACTTGCTCAGCAGTGGGAGGGACTCGTTCAACACTGGGAGGGACTCGTTCAACACTGGGAGGGACTCGTTTAACACTGGGGGGGACTCGCTCAGCACTGGGAGGGACTCGTTTAACACTGGGGGGGACTCGCTCAACACTGGGAGGGACTCGTTTAACACTGGGGGGGACTCGCTCAACACTGGGAGGGACTCGTTTAACACTGGGGGGACTCGCTCAGCACTGGGAGGGACTCGCTCAGCAGTGGGAGGGACTTGCTCAACACTGGGAGGGACTCGTTCAAAACTGGGAGGGACTTGCTCAACACTGGGAGGGACTCGTTCAACACTGGGAGTGACTTGCTCAACACTGGGAGGGACTCGTTCAAAACTGGGAGGGACTTGCTCAACACTGGGAGGGACTCGTTCAACACTGGGGGGGACTCGCTCAGCAGTGGGAGGGACTCGTTCAGCACTGGGAGGGACTCGCTCAGCACTGGGAGGGACTCGCTCAGCAGTGGGAGGGACTCGTTCAACACTGGGAGGGACTCGTTTAACACTGGGAGGGACTCGTTTAACACTGGGAGGGACTCGCTCAGCACTGGGAGGGACTCGTTCAACACTGGGAGGGACTCGTTCAACACTGGGAGGGACTCGTTTAACACTGGGGGGGACTCGCTCAGCACTGGGAGGGACTCGCTCAGCAGTGGGAGGGACTCGCTCAGCAGTGGGAGGGACTCGCTCAGCACTGGGAGGGACTTGTTCAACACTGGTTTTCATTATGGTCCCAGTGAGCCTGACTTCAGTAGTTCTGAGAACCTCAGAGAAAAGCTGGATCCCTGTTTTATCTTAATGGTCTGATGACGCGTTCAAGCTCCCTTTACCTTTCCAGCTTTTAAAAGCACTCACAGCAGGTTTTATTTGTTTTTGTTTATTTGTTCATGTGCGTTTTGGCCGGCCTTATTTTCCCCGTGTCTCTCACAACACGTCAGGTGACTTCAGTGAAATCCCAGGTAAAATAACCCGCCACCCGCCGCCTTTCCCATCACAGCAAACAGCCTGAAAACCAGAGACAAACGCTGACGGAAAACAACCAGAACTCTCCAAGTATTTCCAACCTACTATCAGAATGATGGTGATATTTCACACCGGAGGTTATGAGTGACTTTTTGCCAATAGAACAAGACAATTTACATTTAAAATAGGAAAAAACAATTGCATTGTCTTATTTCAAGTGCATATCCAATTATCCTGTTCTAAGAGTAAAAATACTTGCATTGGCAGAGCATCTTATTTACCTGCTTAAATTAATGGTAAATACACTTAATTTAAGGAAGGTTGACTTATTTCCAGATGGTTTTGGCAGTGCAGAGGATGAACTTCCTTTAGGTTGGGAAGTATGTTCTGGTCTGTTTCTTACGGTGTTTGTCAGCTGCTCACATCCTCCAACTGCTCGTATCGCTCTGAAGCTCTGCCATCATAGTTTTGCATCATCGTTTGACCTCTGACCTCATTAAAGCTGACATCACATCCTGTGTGGTTTTTCCACATGCAGGTACCAATCCCTCTATCCATGTGTGGGACGCCATGAGCAAACAGACTCTGTCTGTCCTCCGCTCCTCCCACGCCAAAGGAGTCGGCTACTTGAACTTCAGCGCCACGGGGAAGCTGCTGCTGTCTGTCGGTGTCGAACCTGAACACACCATCACTGTGTGGCGCTGGCAGGAAGGTCTGTATGGTTTAAAATTAACAATGAGGGTTTTAGGCATTTATTTATTCTTTATTCCTGGATTCTTTCAATCCCTTCAGCTTTGCTGTGTTCAATTCAATTTAGTTTATTTATATAGCTCCAATTAAAAAAATGTCAAAACAAGGCACTTTACAATTAAACCAGATCATCCAGTCAGATTGATTCAAAGTTTTCTATCTAAGGAAAACCAGCTGATTGCATCGACTCATTGACTCTTCAGCAATCCCTCACACTAAGCATGCTTGTAGCGACAGTGGAGAGGAAAAACTCCCTTTGAACCGGAAAAAAACCTCCAGCAGAACCAGGCTCAGTGTGAGCGGCCATCTGCTGAGGCCCACTGGGGTTCAAGGAGACAGAAGCAGACATAGAAAAAGAAGCATAGATACAAAAGGCAACTTTCAACCAGCTCCACAGGCGGCCCCGTCCAGGAAACACACAGCCAGGCAGACGAGCTCCGAGCCAGCTCCCATGTCAGAGGATGAAGAGAGCACATCCAGTTAGTCACAGTCAGAGAAACAGGACTACACTGGAAAACAGGCCAAGCTCCAACATCTAGAAACAAAGGTGTTGATGGCAGCAGCACAGCTGATATTTCTCTCCAGGATGGAGTCACAGCCAAACAGGAACAGACCAGATGAAGCTACTATGAGAAAAAGCAGAGAGAGCAGAACGTTAGAGATTGAACTAACAGATTCTGCAGAGTGGGAGAATAGAGATAGAATGAAGCAGAATGATGAAAAAGGGGTCCCTATGTCCTCCAGCAGTCTAAGCCTATAGCAGCAGAACTATAGAGATAGCTCAGGATAACCTGAGCCACTCTAACTATAAGCTTTATCAAAAAGGAAAGTTTTAAGCCTAGCCTTAAAAGTAGACAGAGTGTCTGCCTCACGGACTAAAACTGGTAGTTGGTTCCACAGGAGAGGAGCCTGAGAACTAAAAGATCTGCCTCCCATTCTACTTTTAGAAATTCTAGGAACCACTAGTAAACCTGCAGATTGAGAGCGAAGTGCTCTGTTAGGAACATAAGGAACAATCAGATCTCTGATATCAGATGGAGCTTGGCCATTTAAGGCTTTATATGTGAGAAGGAGGATTTTAAATTCTATTCTGGATTTAACAGGAAGCCAATGAAGAGAAGTTAGTGTTATCAGGTCTGATCAACAGGAGGTTAAAACCAAAACCTCTCTTTCAGGATCCAGGGTTTGCAGCAAAGCCGGACACCCTGACCGGATCTTTGTGGTGGAATTCAGGCCCGACTCGGACACTCAGTTTGTTTCTGTGGGAATCAAACATGTGAAGTTCTGGACTCTGGCTGGAGGTGCTCTGATGTACAAGAAAGGAGTGGTGGGGACGGTGAAGGACGGCAGGATGCAGACCATGCTCTCGGTGGCCTTTGGTGCCGTAAGTTCTTCTTGGTTTATAACGAATGCCACTTTTAAAAACTTGAGAATGAGTCCTGGTGTTTCCTATGGAAGCAGATTTACCCGGTACCGACTCCAACTGACACCTGCTGATGTTCATCTGTTTATAGAAACGGCCAAAACACAGTCGCATGATGTTTCACCCACACACCTTTCAAATGAGGCTTTAACATTTCTAAAACATATTTCAAAATAATTTTTTAACAAGTACTTTTTTATAGCTTTGTAAACAAAAATCAAATTTAAAATTCCACCTGACATGTGTGACTCTGTAGGAGTAATGCAACAGCAGGTATTCATTCTTAGCCCCGCCCCCTAATGGCGGCATCATTGGAAACTAGAGGCTCAGACCTTTCCAAGGACGGGTCAGAGGTCATTGGGCAACTATTTCAGGTGATGTAACCAGCATGCGTTACATAAGCTTGCTCTGTTATTTTTATTTTCTATTCAGTTTGGTGATATTATTGCGGCTAACGGCTAAATCTTAGGAACAAAGACTTATGCAGAAGGTCTCCAATAATGTAAATCAGCATATTTGTCCGACCAGATTCCCTTTTGTGAGTGGAAAAATGCATTTTTGCACATTTGGCACCACTGTGCCAAAAATTCCATTTCCTCCCAGCACACCGCCCTCTAAAACCTTTTTGGAACAAACCTACTTCAACTTAATCAGTCCAAATTTCTTTGACTTATAATGAAGATGTGGATTTATAAAGTCTGAGGGTTCATCCAGAGTTTCAAATGGGCTTTCATGGTATTTTGAAGTGTTTATTTTGGAAAATAAATATGGTGAGGCTAAATATTTTTTTCTTTGTTTAATCACCTATAAATCAGACATGGTGACATTTAAAAGAATGGCTCCACCTGAAAAATATTCCTCAACGCCTTTCTGTTATACAAATACAAACTATTGTATTTCCTATTTATAGTTTGGGAGGGCGGAACAGGATTTACCCAGAATGCGGTTGTTTGTAGGTGAACGGAGAAACTGGCTGCCACTTAGATTTCCTGTGGTACTTGAACGGGTCGTAGTGGAGATGAATCCCTTTCTCAGTGTGAAGCTCCTGTTTGAACCCCAGCTCAGTTTGAAGCTCAGTTGATCCTTCCAGGGAGAGAAGGTCCGAAAAATCCAGTTTGCAGGATGACAAAACAATGTTAAAACTTAGGTTGACAAAAACTCAGTTAGACTTAGCAAAATTCAGCTTGGCTAGAGTCCCCAAAACTGGCAAACACTCTGCCGTCGAGGTAGTGGCAGTCAGCAGCTTCAGAACACTCAGTTTAACGAGGAAACCATCAGCAGGTGTGTGAGGAGGCGGACCAGAGCCAGGCGCCTCCTGGTGGAGGAAGGGAGACAAACACAGAAACACAAACACACAGACAGGAGTCCTGACAATTATTATTCAATTGTAATAATAAAATAAAAATCACACAAACAGAAAGGTTCCATGATAGACCAAGCTTAAATATAAAAAGTATCGTATCGATATCGGTAATGCTGACCCTGTATTTACTTGGTATCGTATCGATTAAAAATTTTCGGTATCGCCTACCTCTAATTCACAGAACAACCTGACATTTACCGGCGCCATCAACGGGGACGTGTACGTGTGGCGAGATCACTTCCTGCTGAGAGTGGTGGCGAAGGCTCACACGGGGCCGGTGTTCACCATGTACACCACACTGAGGGACGGGCTCATCGTCACCGGTGGGAAGGAGCGGCCGTGAGTGAGGCGCTGCACAGATCCGGGTTTAAAACTGAATCACTGACATTTTTCTACATACTTTTACCTCAGATGGTTCCTCTGAGGAACATTTAGTTCCACACCATTAGATGTTCTCAGGTTCTTAGTGAAAAAGAATGATTTCCTGTTTAGGAACTAAGGATGTTGAGTCTGTTTCGGTATCTAAGGTTTTTTTTCTGGAACTGTCCATCAGGACCAAAGAGGGCGGAGCGGTGAAGCTCTGGGATCAGGAGATGAAGCGCTGTCGGGCCTTCCAGCTGGAGACGGGTCAGCAGGTGGAGTGTGTCCGATCCGTCTGCAGAGGAAAGGTCGGAGCCTTTCTCACCTCCACCCTCCTCCTCCTGGGGCTTCTTCCTCACTGCAGCTCCTCTTCCTCCCCTCAGGGAAAGATCCTGGTGGGGACGAAGGATGGGGAGATCATCGAGGTTGGGGAGAAGAACTCAGCGTGCAACCTGCTGCTGGACAGCCACGCCCGGGGAGGGATCTGGGGTCTGGCTGCTCATCCAATCAAAGAGCTCTGCATCACCGCCAGCGACGACGCCACCATCAGGCTCTGGGACCTCAGTGACAAGGTGACCCTCTCCAGTCCCTCACTCTCATGGATTAGAGCAGAACTTTTAATGTCTCTGCTTATTCCATCACTTTTTGCAGCTTAGTTTGATTAAAAAGCAGAAACACTTTGTTTTTTTCTATTTATCTTCGTGCATTGGGTAACTTATAGTGCTGCAACTAACCACTATTTTGCAAATTAATTAATCTGTTGATTATTATTTCAGTCAATCAATTGATAATCTTACAGCCAAAAGAAACTTTTTTCACTTGAGGAGTTTTGGATAGAGCAGATTGACAATTACTGCTCTTTTTAAAGCAGTAATTATAGATAAACATTTTTAAGTGGGTCACTCTGTCAGCTATAGCATGTTTTAGTGTCTTAATTTTCCAGTTAGCGATTAATCGATTACTAAATTGGTTAACAATTATTTCAATGATCCATTCATCTGATTCATTATTTCAGTACTAGTGACTTTAGCATCTTTGTCATGGTTTGATATAATCTGATGCTTTTTATTCAGTCAGGTAGTTTTAGTAAATCTAGAATAAATGTCTCATGGGAACATTTTTTAAAGATTCACCAGAGAGCGTTTAGTTCAGGGGTGGGCAACTCCAGTCCTGTAGGGCCCGTATCCTGGAACTTTTACCTGAAGTAAATAGATAATTAAAAGGACTAAAAGAAGAAACTGATTGCATACTAGGGAGGTAATTCAACCATTTGATTCAGGTGTGTTGGACCAAGGATGAATCTAAATGTTGCAGGAAACCAACCCTTAAGCACTGTGGTTGCCCACCCCTGGTTTAGTTATTTAATAAATTGGTAGGTTGGATAAATCCATTAACGTCTCACAGATCCACCTGATGCACTGGAAAAAATGGTAACTTTTCTTAAAATAAGTGCATTTTTTCTTGAATTGAGAAGTTAAGTGAGACACTTTGCCAATGGAACAAGACAATTTATGTTTAAAATAAAATAAAAAAAAATTGCATTGACTTATTTCAAGTGCGTTTCATCTAATTATCATACCTACTCATTCAATTGGCAAATGATCTTATTTACCTACTCAAATGAAAGGTAAATACACCTAATAAAAGACATTTCTACTTATTTCTAGATGGTTTTTCCAGTGTGTGTGACAGTTTCTCTCTTTGTGCCCAGAAACTCCTGAACAAAGTGTGCGTTGGCCATGCCGCTCGCTGTGTGAGCTACAGCTCAGATGGAGAGATGCTGGCGGTCGGGATGAAGAACGGAGAGTTCCTCATCCTCCTCTCCAACTCTCTTAAAATATGGGCAAAGAAGCGAGACCGCAGCGCCAGCCTGCAGGACATCCGGTAGGGGATCCAACGACCGGCATTTAAAATTGAACGATTGAGTTATTCCAGGTTCTGTTGATGGAGAATCTGTCTGCTGCGGTTCTGGTTGCAGCTTCAGCCCTGACCGCCGGTTGTTGGCTGTGGGGTCAGTGGAGAACACGGTGGACGTGTACGACATGAGCGCCGGGCCGACCGTGAGCCGCCTGGTGTACTGCAGCGATATTCCTGCTTTTGTCCTGCAGCTGGACTTCTCTGCAGACAGCTGCTACATTCAGGTTTGACTGCGGCTGCTTCATGTTTTAAATGTTTTTAAAGATAGAAAAAAGATGCAAACTGTGATCAGGCAACTGGAAAAAAATCTAGAGAAGTCATTTTTTCTTAAAATAAGTGGATTTGTTATTGGATTGAGGAGACAAAACAGACATTGCCAATGGAACAAGACAATTTACACTTAAAATAAGAAAACACAATTGCTTTGTCTCATTTCAACAGAATATTATCAAATTCTCCTATTTTAAGAGTAATAATATGCAATCCATTGGCACTTGATTTAAGGCATTTTTTGACTTATTTCTGGATTGTTTATACAGTGCATGTCAGTACCAGCTCCCTGGAACAAGTTCAGCAGAATAAATCTTCCATTAGTTTATCTGATAAGCGCCCACATACTCAGACATGCCCTGACCTGCAGACTGTGATGCCCTCAGGTGTCGACCGGAGCCTACAGACGGCTTGTGTTTGAGGTTCCTTCAGGGAAGCTCCTGAGTGAGCAGAGCACCATCGACAGAATCACCTGGGCGACGTGGACCAGGTAACTATACCCACCACTCCACCCCCCATCCACCCAGTCAGTAACTGTTACCATGGCTCAGAAGCTTCTCTCATCCATCTCTTCTGCAGCATTCTGGGAGAGGAAGTTCTGGGAATTTGGCCCCGGAATGCCGACAAAGCTGACGTGATCTGCGCCTGCGTGTCTCACGCCGGACTGAACGTTGTCAGCGGGGACGACTTCGGATTGGTCAAACTCTTTGACTTCCCCTGCACAGAGAAGTTTGTGAGTTTCCATCCCAAATAAAATGGCAGATAATCTGAAACTACAACCATCATATATTTCAATTATACAATCACATATGAAATATAAGTCTGTTGAATAATGGCTTCATTAGGCTGAGGCCTTATTGACCAAGATGCTGAATGGCTCTGTGGTTTTCAGCTGAAAGAGTTTCTTTCCAGTTAAATTGGTTTTAAAAGCCAACTACAGAGAATGGACTTAAGGTGCTATCCAACAGAACTTTTCCATTATAGCTAACCATTGGACCAGGACATCACTGCTTCCTGGCTCGTATAAGATAAACTGGGATTAATGGACCAATCGGAAGCTGGCTGGTTGCCCAGGTTACCCTGACTCCCACTGGTTACCCCAGAGGATTTAAAACAATCTTTAACCTTATTGATATCAATGATTTCATGTCTCTGAATGGAACCAGGTGGTTTGATCTCAAACGTTTTTATCGTATGTTAAATTATACTGCAGCACATTAAACCAGCTTCTTGTTGTTTCGGGCTGCAGGCCAAACACAAGCGCTACCTCGGCCACTCGCCTCATGTGACCAACATCCGGTTCTCCCATGACGACAAATATGTAATCAGCACAGGAGGAGACGACTGCAGGTAGGCTGATCTTTGATCAGAACCAATCAGCGCCATGCTACGCTGATCAGAACCAATCAGAACTAAACAAACGGCTGCTCCAAACGTTGCATTGGTTGACATGGTTGTTTAGGAATTGAGAAGCAAGTCATTGCACCAGTTGGGGTTAAATAACTTGTTGCCAGCTGAAAGATAATCGCCCATGCAGTAATTATCCATTAGGAGGCTCGTACCTATTTGCTTAGTTGAATCCAGGTGGCGACTTTTTTTTTGGGCAGGCAGTGTATTTATTTATTATTTATTTATCTTTATTTATTAAAAAGTTCCCAAGCTGACAAGAAAAAGAGATCTCAAAACACATTTTTGGTTCTTTAATGCCATTCTACTGTGAAAACTTAATCCAAACATTCCCTTAAGCTGCACAGAATAGTATTTGCTAATATACTATATTAAAGAATCATCTCAGGTTAAAGGTATTTGTACAAAAAAAAAAAAAAAAAAAAAAAACTGGCAGTTGTTTCTTTAAAGTCTTCAGCCTCGATTAAGAGCCGCTGAGCTGAAATATAGAAATTGTACCGCCTGAGGAAGAAACCTCCAGCTAAAGTCACAGTCAGACAAAAAAAAATAAATAAATAAAAAAAAATGTAAAAAAGAGAATTCCTTTTTTTCTTTTTATTTTGAACCAATAATTACATTACGTCGACCTCTGCAGCTGCAGGATCAAGCTGGAGGTGAGCGATCGTAAATTAAAAGAACCGTACTCTAGAACCGTAACTGCTAGATAAAGATTTTGACCATAACTTTTTAAAACAATACAGGTTTAAGTTACAACATTAAAGGAGTTGTGTAGCAAGATCTAAATACTGCATAATAATCTAACATTTCGTGAAAACAGTAAAAGCTATTAATATAAAAAAAAACTTCCAACTTTAAACCTTTTGAAGTAAACCAAAAAAAATAAAATAAAAATGTCTAATCTGCCGACAGTGATAATCGGATTGAAGCATCAACAGTGGCTATATTTATATTTCTAAATATGAAAATTTAAATGTATCTTGAAATCAGTTCATAGCATTATCAATAGTTTAAACCTAGATAAATAACAGAGAAATAAAGTTTTATTAGAATTATTAAATTATAAAACATATATTTCTACCTCCATTTGCTAAACATCAGGAATTTATTTTCTGTCGCTCTACAAATCCAAATCATTTTTTCAACAGAAATTCAGTCGTATCCTTTGCTCCCCATCCCCGAAATCCTCCCTCTGCCTGCTCCATCACTCTGCCACACATGTAGGTTTTTGGGGAGGGGGTCGTTACTGGAGGGCCACACCTTCTGATGACGACCCCCACCCCAATTTTATTTTGCATTTTAGACACTTTCATCTACATCATTTTCACAACACACATATATGTAGGGCATTTTCGGGGGGTGGGGGTCAGGACCACCGGGGGGGGGCTTATTTTATGGGCCTCACCACGGTCGGCCTCCTCCATCCCCTCTCGCATCTAGACATTGAGGGTTCAGGGTTGTCGAAGGGGGGGGTGTGCTGGCACCGTCTATCTCCTGGAGGGGGGGTGGACTGTGCCGGACACCCCCTCTTGGTACTCCCAGTTTTAATTGCATCTGAGAGCAACACGCAACAACACCACATTCGAGCGGGCGCAGTGAGGATCGGGGTCTTCTCACACCCCTGTTCTCCGGCTGCCGCCCGGAGTCTGGGGCCTGGAGGAAGAGCAAGCCACCTGGTCCGTGGTTTTGGCTGGGGCCGGCTGCGGGGCCTAGGTGGCCTGCCGGTGGCGGGGCTGTCACCTCTGCTCTCCCCAAAGAAGGTTTGATGGAGGGGCATTAAGTGCCTGGTTGAAGCGTTTTTGTTTTTTTTTTCTGGGGGGGGGGTTCTGGTTGGGTGGCCGGCGCGGGATGGGTGGGCCCCGGTCCCGGCGGGGGCTCTTGCTGGGGGTGGTCCGGTCCGTGTGCGGGGTGGGGGGCCGGGCTTGAAGCAGGAATGAGATGGGTTGGTGTGGCGGTGTCGCCGCTCCCCTCCCCCCACATCCGGATTTTAGGTTCACTTATGGGGTCATCCGATAGTCCCGGGATCAACCACCGGTGTCACCGGGTTTTTGGTCCTTTGTGTGAATGTGTGTCCGCGTTGTTATTTTTCTTTATTTATTATTATAATTTTATTCAATTTATTATTTTTTTTCTCTCTCTGTGGTACGAGTGGGGGCACGAGGGAGGGAAGGCATGATTGAGATGGTGTGTTGTTGTTTTTTTTTTTTTTTTCTCCCAGGTTGGGGTCTCAACCGCACCCTCTCCCAAATACATCTCAAGTCTCCGCTAAGTGCGGAGCCCATTCCCCCCGTCCTGCTCTCCCTCCGCTGGCTGGCGTCGGGGCTCACCGGTGCACTGGTGAAGCTCGGGGTCTGGGGGTGGATGCCCGGGGGGCTGCTGGCTCATTCCTGGCGGCCACTCCGCTGGCCCCGGCCGGCCGGGGCTTTGCTGGGGCTCTTGTCTGGGGGTCGGGTGCCCTTGGGGCCTCGGATCCCTGGGGCCCGGGACTGGATCCACTTCGGGGTGGGGCTGGCTGTTGTTCGGGGATTTTCGGTGTCGGTGCCGGTGCCTTCGCTACGATGCCGGTTCCTGGGCGCAAGGGCGTAGGAATGTGTTTACAATTGGGGGGGACACATGTCGGAAATGTGAGATTCGTAAATATTCAACAGAAACATATCTTAAGTACGCTACTTAAAAAAAAGGCTATTTAATCTTTTACTTTATTCCTTTATAAATGTGTTATGCAAAAATAATGCATTTAAAATTTACATTATGCATTTGTTCATAAGATGTGAGCATATCACCAAACAAAATGACTGGAGTCTTTTATTAAGCAAAGGGAGATGTCTTTCAAGGGCTTCAGCTTTGGCATATTTAGTGTCCACATACGCACTAGAAAATCTAATATTTCAGTTGGATTAAAAACAATTCAGTAGGCCACACAAGTGCAAAGTTTGATATTTTTTATTTTGTCAAACTTGCAATAATGGTCAAAAATGAATTTATATACTATACTATTAGATAAAAATTTATTTATATACTGACAGAGGGAGCTGAAAGTGTGTTGAAGAATTATGGACAGGGTGCTTTGAAGCATCTGGTTCAAAAACGCATTCTAAACCTTTGGTAGAAATCCATCTATCCTTCCATTTTCTGTACACCCTGTCCCTTAGTGGGGTCGGGAGGTGCTGGTGCGGGGTGCACCCTAGACAGGTCGCCAGTCTGTCCAGACCTTTGGTAGAAATGGCGCCTTTAATTCCAGTTTGCAGTACAGAACAGAGAAAACTGTTGTCAATGTTGTGTTAATCTGTTTATAGTCTAAAAAGAGGAGCCAGCAGTTTATTTGAGGAAATAAAGGTGCAGAAGTTAATTAGTTGGTTAATCAGTCCACTGCACAACCAATGCGGCCACCGCTGCTAAGAATTAAAATTAACTCTCCCTGTGGTTTTAACTAACGATCAGGAGCATGGCAGGTATAACTTCTGTCCATTACGGCGAAGCAAAACCACGCAAAAAATAAAAAATCCTCGTAAAACGCACGCCCAGACCGGGCTAATTTCAACACAAATTGTTATGTGACTGTTACTCACACAGACGTTACTCTTTTTAAAAAAGCTGAGTAAGCCCTGCTGCTGTTTCAGCCTTTTAGTTGGTGGTGGCATTGTACTGAAATGAGATCTAAAAAAAAAAAAACATTTTTGGCTAGCGTAGCAAACGTCTAGAGAAAGTTAGCAGTTAAATAATGGATGACTGATCATCCCAAGATTACAGAAGAGGATTAGGGCCACTGAAAAAAAAACAAAAAGGTTAAGTGATTTTTAAATTTTATTTCAGTTTAATATGAGAAAAAAGTCAGAATTCTGACTTTAATCTCAGAATTCTGCCTTTTTTTCTCAAAATTCTGACTTTAATCTCAGAAATCTGGCTTTAATCTCAGAATTATGCCTTTTTTTCTCAGAATTCTGACTTTAATCTCAGCAATCTGACTTTAATCTCAGAATTCTGCCTTTTTTTCACAGAATTCTGACTTTAATCTCAGAATTCTGACTTTAATCTCAGAATTCTGTCTTTTTTTCTCAGAATTCTGACTTTAATCTCAGAATTCTGACTTTAATCTCAGAATTCTGCCTTTTTTTCCTCAGAATTCTGACTTTAATCTCAGAATTCTGATTTTAATCTCAGAAATCTGACTTTAATCTCAGAATTCTGCCTTTTTTTTCTCAGAATTCTGACTTTAATCTCAGAATTCTGACTCTTTTCTCAGAATTCTGACTTTAATCTGAGAATTTTGGATCTTAATGTAGATGGGCACCATGAAGGAAGAGATGTGGAGCACTCAGCTTCACTGACAAAGATGTGAGTTGGTTGAGGTGGCCAGTAACACATTGGTGGAAAATGACGGAATTAGGCAACTTTTTACATGTCCGAGGGGTCCCCTCATTAATGGAGGAGCAGCAGGTCATTAAAACAAGAGAGCTAGTCTCTAAAAAAGTCAGAATTCTGAGATTAAAGTCAGAATTTAGAGAAAAAAGTCAGAATTCTGACCGCCGGCTGCGGTCTGCTCTTCTTGCGGTTTTGCGCCGGGCGGCTTTTCTGCTCTTGGGTTGATTCTGTGCGCGGTGTGTTGCGTTGCGCGCTGTTGGCGTCGGTCTTGGTGGGGGGGGGGGCGTTTTGGGGGGGTCCCGCGGCGCTCGCGGCCGGTTCGGGGCCGCCTGTGTGTTTTTCCTGGATGGTGCGGTCGCGGTGGGTGTTGCGGCCGGTCGCCGGGGCTTGGTGCCGGGGGGCGGGGCGTGTTTCGGTGCTCTGTGGGGCTGGGGCGTTTCGGTCGGTGCCGTGGGGGGGCTGGTGTTCGGTCCCCGGCCCTACTTCAGGGTGGCCGGCTGCCGGCGGGGCCCGCGGACTCGTCTCCGCGGCTCCCTGGGGCGCCGGCATGGCGGTGGCTGGGGGGCTTCTTCGTGGCTGTCTCTCCTCCTCCCTTGGTGGGGGTCTGATTTCCGGGGCTGGCCCCGCCTTGGTGCCTTCGCTTCTGGGGTCCCTTTGGGCGCCTGGGGCTTTGGGTCTCCCGGCGCTGGACTCAGTGCTCTGGGGGGGCGCCTCTCCGGCTCTCCACAACCACTATTGAGCATTTTTTCTATGGTTAAAACTTTACATGCACAAGTTCACCCTCACAAACAACTACAGGTGCTAGGCTTCAGGTACTCAGGTACTCACTTCCAAACAGAAACCCCACATTCATATCTTCAGGTAACACAGAGTACATGTCAGACTTAATAATATTACTTTAGCGATAGTTTCAAGGTGTTGCTTTATTGTATATCTCGTACCATATCTTTTGGTTGTGCTCTTCTTTTTTTCATCTCGTTACAGGTGATGAAGCAGACTGAAAATGTTTTGTCATTGTCTCCTTCCTATCTCCTCTTTCTTTCATCTTTTGTCCTTTTTTTTTTCTTTTTCCTTTTTCTTCTTCTGTTTTTCTGCTCTGCTTACATTGCAGTGTCCATATAAACTGTAAAACTCCCTTCATAATTATAATAAAGAAATTTATATGCATGAAACAAGTGGAGCAGTATGGCATCAAGACAATTATTCTTATTGCCACCTTGCCAGACAGGACACTGTAAAAAAAAAAAAAAAAAAAAAGAAATTGTATTATACATATTTTCTTAGCAGTAACTGAAAGCTCATTGGCTTACATTTATTTGATCCTTATCAGTTTCCAGGTAACATTTTAATCTCTGTTTTATTGCAGCGTCTTTGTGTGGAAATGTCTTTAAACATCTGGATCTGAAGCGCCTTAACAGAAGAATCCGTCCCTGGTTCTTCCTCCACGAACCGCCCAAGCGACGCTGCTCTGTTGAGGTTCCCAGGTGGTCAGGTGTCTTCCTCTGACTGCCCTTTGCAGCGCCTCCTAGAGGTGGAGAAATGTCTGCATCTGTGGTGGGGAAATCGTTGGATCATTGCAGCTTATCTCTACCTGGACTCTGTCTATCTGTTCTCTCTGGTCATTATATGATTTTATAATTAAATTTAATATTAATTAGCTTATTGCTGCAACGTCAACCATGTACAGTAGTAGCCATTCAAAATTTCCCACTTTCCTTGACGGGTCCTTGGCTAATCTTTGGTTAGTTCTTGGCTGGTCCTTGGCCAGCCCTTGGTTAGTACTTGGTTAGTCTTTGGCTGGTCCTTGGCCAGTCCTTGGTTAGTCTTTGTCTGGTCCTTAGCCAGTCCTTGGTTAGTCTTTTGCTGGTCCTTGGCCAGTCCTTGGTTCGTCCTTTGTTAGTGCTTGGCTGGTCCTTGGCCAGTCCTTGGTTAGTCTTTGTCCTTGGCCAGTCCTTGGTTAGTCTTTGTCCTTAGCCAGTCCTTGGTTAGTCTTTGGTTAGTGCTTGGCTGGTCCTTAGCCAGTACTTGGTTAGTCTTTGTCTGGTCCTTGGCCGTTCCTTTGCTAGTGCTTGGCTGGTCCTTGGCCAGTCCTTTGTTAGTCCTTGGTTAGTCTTTGTCTGGTCCTTGGCCAGTCCTTGGTTAGTCTTTGGCTGATCCTTGGTTAGTCTTTGGCTTGTCCTTGGTTAGTCTTTGGCTAGTCCTTGGTTATTCTTTGACTGGTCCTTGGCCAGTCCTTGGTTAGTCCTTGGTTAGTCTTTGGCTAGTCCTTGGTTAGTCTTTGACTGGTCCTTGGCCAGTCCTTGGTTAGTCCTTGGTTAGTCTTTGGCCAGTCCTTGTTTAGTCCTTGGTTAGTCTTTGTCTGGTCCTTGGCCAGTCCTTGGTTAGTCTTTGTCTGGTCCTTAGCCAGTCCTTGGTTAGTCTTTGGTTAGTGCTTGGCTGGTCCTTAGCCAGTCCTTGGTTAGTCTTTGTCTGGTCCTTGGCCAATCCTTGGCTAGTGGTTGGCTGGTCCTTGGCCAGTCCTTGGTTAATTCAATTCAATTCAATTCAGTTTATTTATATAGCGCCAAATTCACAACACATGTCATCTCAAGGCACTTTACAGTTCAACCAGATCATACAGTCAAATTGATACAAAGTTTTCTATCTAAGGAAAACCAGTTGATTGCATTGACTCATTGACTCAAATACAATCCCTCACACTAAGCATGCTTGTAGCGACAGTGGAGAGGAAAAACTCCCTTTGAACAGGAAGAAACCTCCAGCAGAACCAGGCTCAGTGTGAGCGGCCATCTGCCGAGGCCCACTGGGGTTCAAGGAGACAGAAGCAGAGATACAAAAAGCAGCTGTAAAAGGCGGCCCCGTCCAGGAAACACACAGCCAGGCAGACGAGCTCCAAGGCAGCTCCCATGCCAGAGGATGAAGAGAGCACATCCACCCAGCCACGGCCAGAGAAACAGGACCACACTGGAAAACAGGCCGATCTCCAACATCTACAAACAAGGGTGTTGATGGAAGCAGCACAGCTGATGTTTCTGTCCTGGATGACGTCACAGCCAAACAGGTACAGACGAGGCAAAGCTACTATGAGGAAAAGCAGAGAGAGCAGAAGGTTAGAGATTGAACTAACAGATTCTCCAGAATAGGAGAACAGAGAGAGAATGAAGCAGAATGATGAAATGAGGGTCCCTATGTCCTCCAGAAGTCTAAGCCTATAGCAGCATAACTATAGAGATAGATCAGGATAACCTGAGCCACCCTAACTATAAGCTTTATCAAAAAGGAAAGTTTTAAGCCTAGTCTTAAAAGTAGACAGAGTGTCTGCCTCACGGACTAAAACTGGTAGTTGGTTCCACAGGAGAGGAGCCTGATAACTAAAAGATCTGCCTCCCATTCTACTTTTAGAAATTCTAGGAACCACTAGTAAACCTGCAGATTGAGAGCGAAGTGCTCTGTTAGGAACATAAGGAACAATCAGATCTCTGATATCAGATGGAGCTTGGCCATTTAAGGCTTTATATGTGAGAAGGAGGATTTTAAATCCTATTCTTGATTTAACAGGAAGCCAATGAAGAGAAGCCAGGATAGGAGAGATATGATCTCTCTTTTTAATTTTCATCAGAACTCTGGCTGCAGCATTTTGGATCAGCTGAAGGCTTTTAACTACAGTTTGTGGACTTCCTGATAGTAAAGAATTACAATAGTCCAGCCTTGAAGTAACAAATGCATGGACTAGTTTCTCAGCATCACCCCTGGACAGGAGATTTCTAATTTTTGCAATATTCCTCAGATGAAAGAAGGAAATTCTAGAAACCTCTTTGATCTGGGATTTAAATGACAGGTCCTGATCAAAAATAACACCAAGATTTTTTACTTTATTATCTGAAATCAGTTTAGTCCCATCCAAATGAGAAGCAGAAAGTTAAGAGTCATCCAGGTTTTTATGTCTTCAGACATGCCTGTAATCTATGTAATGGGTTAGCTTCATCTGGATTATAGACAGATATAGCTGGGTATCATCAGCATAACAGTGGAAATTAATCCCATGCTGTCTAATAACTCTACCAATTGGGAGCATGTATAAAGTAAAGAGAATTGGTCCTAGCACTGATCCCTGTGGTACTCCACAGGTAACATTTGAGCGTGTTGAAGATCTATCATTAACATAAACAAACTGAATTCGATCAGATAGATAAGATTTAAACCAGTCTAGTGCTGTTCCTTTAATTCCAACAAAATATTCAAGTCTTTCTAAAAGAATATTATGGTCAACTGTATCAAATGCAGCACTAAGATCCAACAGGACGAGCACAGATACAAGTCCATTATCTGAGGCCATGAGAATATCATTAGTGACTTTCACCAGAGCTGTTTCAGTGCTATGATGAGCTCTAAAGCCAGACTGAAACTCTTCAAAAAGTTTATTATGGTGGAAGTGATCGCAAACTTGTTTGGCAACTACTTTCTCAAGAATTTTAGATCAGAAAGGAAGATTGGATATAGGTCTATAATTAACCAAGTCATCTGGGTCAAGAGACGGTTTCTTAAGCAGAGGTTTAATTACAGCAACCTTAAAAGCTTTAGGTACATATCCCTGTAACAGAGATAGATTAATCACATCTAAAATGGAGGAGGAGATCAAAGGGAATACCTCCTTAAATAACCTGGTTGGAACTGGATCTAACATACAAGTTGAAGGCTTAGATGAAGACAATAATTTTGCTAATTCAGAAAGTTCAACTGGATCAAAGCAGTCTAAACCCGGTTCAGATTCCATGACTACCTCAGGTACAATCGCGGATAGAGGAGTGCTTATGATCTTATTTTTAATAAGATCAATCTTATTTATAAAGAATCCCATAAAATCATTGCTGCTAAGAGCAGGTGGAATGGACGGTTCAACAGAGCTATGGCTCTGGGTGAGTGCTTGGCTGGTCCTTGGCCAGTCCTTGGTTAGTCCTTGGTTAGTCTTTGTCTGGTCCTTGGCCAGTCCTTGGTTAGTCTTTGGCTGATCCTTGGTTAGTCTTTGGCTAGTCCTTGGTTAGGCTTTGGCTAGTCCTTGGTTAGTCTTTGACTGGTCCTTGGCCAGTCCTTGGTTAGTCCATGGTTAGTCTTTGGCTAGTCCTTGGTTAGTCTTTGACTGGTCCTTGGCCAGTCCTTGGTTAGTCCTTGGTTAGTCTTTGGCCAGTCCTTGTTTAGTCCTTGGTTAGTCTTTGGCTAGTCCTTGGTTAGTCTTTGACTGGTCGTTGGCCAGTCCTTGGTTAGTCCTTGGTTAGTCTTTGGCTAGTCCTTGGTTAGTCTTTGACTGGTCCTTGGCCAGTCCTTGGTTAGTCATTGGTTAGTCTTTGGCCAGTCCTTGGTTAGTCCTTGGTTAGTCTTTGGCTAGTCCTTGGTTAGTCTTTGACTGGTCCTTGGCCAGTACTTGGTTGGTCCATGGTTAGTCTTTGGCTAGTCCTTGGTTAGTCTTTGACTGGTCCTTGGCCAGTCCTTGGTTAGTCCTTGGTTAGTCTTTGGCCAGTCCTTGTTTAGTCCTTGGTTAGTCTTTGGCTAGTCCTTGGTTAGTCTTTGACTGGTCGTTGGCCAGTCCTTGGTTAGTCCTTGGTTAATCTTTGGCTAGTCCTTGGTTAGTCTTTGACTGGTCCTTGGCCAGTCCTTGGTTAGTCCTTGGTTAGTCTTTGGCTGGTCCTTGGCCAGTCCTTGGTTAGTCCTTGGTTAGTCTTTGGCTGGTCCTTGGCCAGTCCTTGGTTAGCGCCATCTCCTGGTCAGACCCTGTGATTCAGTGAAAGGGTGGAGTCAGAGTAAATAAATATGGCCGCCCAGGAGAAGGCCAGTGGCTGGAAGTTGGAGGGGATTTTGCTGCCATTCGGCTGCCTTTTAACTGGGAAAGGTCATTTTGAATGGCTGCTATTGTATAATGTGCACAGCAGCCATGTTGGATTGAAGAGTGGGGCTGGAAACTTAAATATGTGTTCCAAAATACCTCAAAGTAAGAGGTAATGAACTCTGGTTGCTCCAGTTTCAGAAATGTTGATGAAAAACTGCGATTCTCCCTGAAACTACAGAAAAACTACATTTAATGAGTCCTTCAACCCAACGAGGTCAAATTAAAGCAGAAAAACTGCTTACAAATTAATAAAAAAAAAAAAACATCTAAAGATGTGACATTATAAGAACACCTTTATGTGAACTTAAATGATTTTCCTGAAAAAGACTCAGAGAACATCAGAGCCGGTTTGATTTCAACAAAAACCTGCAAAATCCAAAATCAATAAATATGAAGTTTGGTGTTTCTGGTTTATCTTCAGGATCATTTTCTGTTGGTTCTGATCCAATCAGTATCTATGGGAGGTTCTGAAGTGTTGCCTGAATGATGAACCTTGAACCAGAGACTCTAAGAGCCTGAAATCACCATTTCTCAACAAACTTTTTCTGATAAAAACCAAACTGATGGTCGGTCTTCAGCTGCTGCATCTGGACACATGTCCCTGAAGTGCCTTTTTGGATCTTTGTAACGATGTTCGTCTCGTTTATTTTGGAGCAGGTCAAGTTTTTATATGTTGTATTTCTTTATTTTTCTAAAATTTTGGATGTGCTTCTGTCTGGTGCTACTCTCTGAATGTTCAACCTGATTAGGCAGAAGAAGCATGTGGCCGTGCTGCTTCTATTAGACTGAAACGAATCCAAAGCATCGTGTTCAGACACAGAGAGAAGAATATTTCCGTTATTTCTGCCTGATGTAAACGTGTGGATGAATTCTCCGTGCTGAATATTTACTGTTACTGTGAAACGTCTCAGACTGTTTGTGTAAAAGGAGCAAAAAGAAAAAAAGTCCAACAGGTTTTATTTTTGAAATGTTTCTTTATTTTTCTCCATGCAAACACACAGATGCACAAACTGCTGCAGACCGACGCTAAGGTAGATCATCATGAGCCTCAGAGGGAAAAGGCATTGATTTATTCAGAACCAGAGAAATACAGGAGAGAGTCCCTGATTCTATTGTTGATCAATCTATTATATAGGATTTAATATCTATGTCAGATTTACTGCAGATTTTGGAGAGCTTAAAGGAAACTTATGATGAATTATGAATAATTTTCCTCCTGGAATCACGGACTGATCAAACACCTACAGACTACTTTATCACAGCGAACATCAGATTCTTCTTGCAGGAGGTGTAATTGGTTTTCTTCTGTTCATCCGTTTCTATTTTCATGTTTTCTAAACTAAAACCAGGCTTTGTTGGGCTGCTGGATAAAACCTGGAACTAAACGCTATTTCTGACATTTTGAATTGAAAAAGCTTCCTGGATGGAAGAGAAACGTCTTCAGACTTGGAAACAAAGTCCAGTGGATTGATTTTTAACTTTTTTTGGAAAGGTTTAATTGGTTCTGCTGATTTATAAAATCACTGAACATCAGAAAATCTTTATAGCATTTTTTGGAGGAACCCGCATCCCTTAAACGGAGCTGTCCATGAACCTCAGGTCCCTTCAGATTGGAAAATAAATTTCAGAATCAGAAATACTTTAATAATCCCAGAGGGAAATTACTTTTGTTACACTATACAATATAATAAAGATAAAAAATAAGAATAAAAAGAGATGAAATATATACACATATAGCTCTTCTGTACGTATATCTCTGCATATGTAAAAACAAAATCCAAATAAATTGAAAAATCCAAGTAAAGTGAAAAATCCGAGTAAAGTGAAAAATCCAAGAAAAGTTATTCGTGGCGTGCAAAAATAGTGCATAAATGTGATTTACGAAACTTTGTTTGCGATCTAAGAAAAATATGTTGTTTTTTTCTTAAAGTACACATATTGTCCCCTGATAAGAGTGCTTATGAGTAAGATAATTTGCCAATTGAATAAGATGATTTATATAAAAAAAACTCCACTGTCTACTTCTACATAATATTTAATTATCATGTTTTAAAGACAAAGTACTAATTCCAATTGGAGATCTTGTTTTACCTGCTTAAATCAAGTGCAAAAATAATCATAAAAAATCATTAATTTAATTTATTTTGAAATAAATTTTGCAAAACATAACTAGAGAGTTTGGATTTTTGAATGATTCTAATCCTTGTTTGTCCTAAATTAGAAAAGAATCAGCAGATTTCACAATTGTAATGAAAATATTTTAGGGAGCAAACTTCAACTAGAGAGCAGAGATCAGGCAGCGCTGCATCAACCATCAGGACGGTCCTGCTGCAAAGTAAGTACTGCCTCTTTAATTCCTGCTCTGCTTCTGAGTTTTAGGTGCTGCACAAGATCAGAAAACATTCCAGATCTGTTCGTGAACCAGGAGCTGCTATGAAATCAGTTTTAAGGAAAATATTTGAGTTGCTGTAAAACATGAAAACATGAGTTGATTTTAAAAAAGAAACCGTCACGTTTCTACTGTGCTGTGTGATGATTTCCCAACAATAAATGTTCTTCATGGAAGGAATAAATGTCTGAATCACTGATTTGATTTATTAACTTTTCTCTGAGCCAACCAATCTTACACACCCTATTCAGAGACCTGAAAGACCAGATACCCTATAGAATCATTCTGTCATGATGGGTTTAAGGTGCCTAACCCACATGCAGAAAACACTCAAGAGGCTGAGAAAAAGTTCAAAGGTTTATTTACAACAAGCACAATTAATTTCATGGTCTGGTCCTTGGTAGGTTGACTGGTCACACAGGGGTTCACCACTGAGGGGGGACAGAGAGGTTAGTGTTGATCCAAGTATTGCAGGTTTTTCTGGTGTACAAGGGAGTACCTGTTCTGAAGGTGAGCGGAGCAGTCGAGGGGGGGAACCTCGAGGGTCCAGAGTAGTGATGGGCTATCTTAAGCCGGGCTTCGAGGCTTGTACCGAGTAATAAGGGGGCGTGTCAATGAAGCCCCGCTTCGAGGCCTGTGTTGTCTTGTTGAAAACCACGTGACTGGCAACAAACGAGGCCTCGCATTGCATTGGTCACGTGACTGCTTCATTTTGCGTTTCGGCTTTCAAAATAAAAGCGCGATGAATCCTGTTGCTTCGTGGGTTGTAGTAGGTGGTTTGGTATCAGCTGAACAGTTTTCATCAGCAGTGGTTGAAATGGAGCCGTCAAAAAAGAGAAAAACCTCTCATATGTGGGAGGATTATGAGATGACAGATCACAACCTGAAACAGTGAAAAAAGTCCTATTCCTAAATAAAAACAATTAAACCTAAAATCCAGAAATTTCTATATTTTCTTTTGTTTAATCAGGAGATGCATCAGAATCACACATCAAAACCAGAATAAAAGCCATTAGAAGAGGCAAACTCTATTTGTAACTTAATATTAAGAATCAGAACTAGAACTCCTAGGAAGAGATGATTTTAAACAAATTCTGTCTTTAAGGAAGCAAGTTTCAAGCTCAAAGTATAGACAGTCTGCAGCAACAGTCACTCAGTTCTCAATACATTAAAGTAACACATATCTTCATTGTCTAATAAGTCCATGACATAAAAGAAAACCTAACACCACCACTGATGGTCAAGGATTAGATTGGCTACAAATCATTTTAATCATTAAAACATGACAATTAAATAGGATTCTCCTCTTACTAAACATGAGTTTGATGAAAACTTTGTGACAATATTGCATTTCCTAATATTTGGAAGTATGATCCAACTGAGTAACAAGGCTGTTACAGTTTGACCAGCAGATGTCACTAGTGAGTGATGAATGAAGCATCGAGTAATGAACTTTTTTCAACACTTTGCGTTGGAAAGCTTCATTGCTTCATGAGGCTTCACTTGCCCATCACTAGTCCAGAGGCTAGTCGGCAGACAGAGGGCGGAGGCTTACTGAGTGCAGGCAAACGGATTCCAGACAGAGTTCCTTCTCAGTTTTCTCTGAGAGCGGGCAGACAGATTTCAGGCAGAGATAACCCTCCAGGGTTTCACTGAGAGCAGACAGGCGGACTCCAGAGAGTCTTCTCTCCAGGTTTTCAGATTGTCAGGCAGGAAAATCTGTGAGACAGAAAAAAGACTGGATCAGGCAGGCTCACAAATTCTAGCGTTCAGAAAAGCAGGCTGGCTCAGGCTTTGCTAACCATTACTGGCAAACACTCTGGCACTGGAGTGTCCGTCTCCACCTCCTTAAGAAGGAGCCTCCTGATGAGCAGATTAAAAACAACACAACAACACTCTGGAGTACTTTTTTGATATCTCAAATGCATCTGGAGATCTGGGAGGCTTCTTGCTGTCTGCTGACATTCAAATAATGGAGGTCTATGGCGCCCGAGGCAGAAAGGTCCATAAAAGTCCAGAAAAAACGTGTCAATATTCCTCCATACTGCTCGTCCAATGTATTCCAAGTGTCCTGAGTGGGTAGCGTCCATAATTTACTGGAAACAAAGTCATTTAGAATGTTTTTAGAGCATAAACAGTAGTGTATAGGATTTCCTAAAAGCGCGTTCACGAGCCTACGGAAACCACGGCAGACCAAACCAGATGAAAGTGCGCATTCAGCGTCTGCTCTTGATAATGCAAGCGTAGAAGAAGAAATGTGCTGTTTACCTGTGCAAAGAAAGAAACAACGAAAGAAAAATGTCTGAGGACTTCAGTGTTGAGGAAGAGCATGAGTTCTTTGCCGAGTCAGCAAGAAGCCTCCCAGATTGGAAACAAATGACCTATCTTCCCAAAGTAAGAAAAAAAAAGAATGTTAGAACCTCTAAATATACAATCATATGGTTATATAACTATTTTTTAAATGTATTTATTACTGTTTTCAAAGCTGCACTTTAAAATATGAAATTGCCTAGAGCTGTTCTAAACAAAATTTCTTTTTGTTTACACTTGTGTATACAAAATGACTAAATAAATCTGTCTCAGTCATAAGTAATTATTGGCTTTTATATTCTTATAATAACAATGAAAAAAATAGAGTTTAGCACATTTTCCCAAAGTAAGAGTTGTAGTCTGAACTAGATGAGGTTATCTATGTATCCTACAAGTTTGAAGGCAGTACAATGATCTATAGAGCAATTATTGGCTTTTAGATGCTTACAATAACAAAGAAAACATCTCCAAAAATAAAGTTTGGTCTATCTTCCCAAAGTAAGAGTTGTAGTATGATCCAGATGAGGTTATCTATGTATCCTACAAGTTTGAAGGCAGTACAATGATCTATAGTCATCTAGAGTCATTGCTCATTTTATACTTATTCTATTTATAAAATAGGTGTGATTTGTCATTTAGGCTTTTGGAAATTCTTCAGAAAAGTATTATTTTCAAATCCAATAAATGTGACAATAATCCACCTCTCCTTGGTGACGCTTTTGAATATTTCTCTCTGATTATTTTGCAACTAGCAGAGCTCGCTCCTGCAACAACGGCAATTTTGAAATCCCCCCCCCCCCGGATAATTTTTTAGGAATGAAAAGTAGGACATGTCCAGAAAAAAGAGGAAGTCTGGTCAACCTAGTTAAAATGATCATTTGTAAAAGAAAAAAAAGACAAAGATTATGATAAATAAAAAAGATAATGTGTGCAGAGACGCAGCCAGAACAGGGCTGGCCAGGCAGGGACCAAAGTGAACAAAGGGGTGGCTGGGATAGGAGCCAGAGCCTCATGAGCACCACATTGTTTTTTTTTTTTCTCAAACAAAGCCAAATAGATACTTATATTAACACATCCAAGCTGTGTACATTTACGCTATAGTGGTGATCTTATATAATTAGATATGTTCTGGGGGTAACATATCTAATTACATTAACGGAAAAGTCCAGTCATATTCAGAATTCAAACTTGATGTTGTGACAAACACCAGATACAGCACTGGGACTTGATCAACAGCCGATACCGCACCGTGACAATGTCACTAACCAGTAGGTGGCAGTAGTGTTCTTTGACAAACATGGATGCCTCCAGTAAAGCACATTCACATGAAAATTACTCAATGAAGTAATAACACAATAATTTCACATTTAAAGAAGTACTTTCAGAAGTTTGAATTCTGCAGATGACCGGACTTTTCTTACTTGATACATCAGCTGAAATATTCAAAGAACAATGTGCCAAACTCCACTAAAGCATTTTCTTGTTGAAATGTGGCAAAACGGTTATAAATACCTATAATATGTAAAAATGTTACAATCTGCTGGCGGAAAATATTTTATTTTATAATCTGGTTCTTGCAGTTTTTAACTGGAAAACTGCTGCTGATATTTTTCTTGCACAAATGATGTAAAGAACGATCAGAGTAAATCTGCGAACTAACGGTTTCTGATTCCTTTGCAGGTGGAGGGGTGAAGTGTGTGTGAGCTTGTGAGGGTGTGAAACCAGCAAAATGGATCATTATGAAGCCAAAAAGGAGGAAGTCCCCACCTCTGAAACCACTCTGGATGGGGAACCGGAGAGCCAGAACGAACCTCAGATGTGAGATATCTATGCAAGACTGCCTATAATCTTTTTCACACGGCATTTACAGTCATGGCTAAAAGTATTGAGAATGACACAAATATTCTATTTTTTCAGCTGATCTGCTGCCCTCTGGTTTTCATGTCAGATGTTGCATCACATACAGAAATACAATTGTAATCATATTCTGAGTAACCAAAGCTTTTAATGTGAGTTAAAATGAGTCAATATTTGCATTGTTGACCCCTCTTCTTCAGGACCTCTGCAATTCTCCCTGGCTGCTCTCAATCAGCTTCTGGACCAAATCCTGACTGATAGTGTCCATTCTGGCACAATCAATGCTTGCATTTTGTCAGAATTCCTAGGTTTTCGTTTGTCCGTCCGCCTCATGATGATTGATCATAAGTTTTCAATGGGATTAAGATCAGGGGAGTTTTCAGGCCATGGACCCAAAATCTCTCTGTTTTGTTCCCTGAGCCAGTTAGATATAAGCTTTGCTTTATGGCAGGTGCTCCATCATGCTGGAAAAGGCATCGTTCATCACCAAACTGCTCTGGGACGGTTGGGAGAAGTTGCTCTCGGAGGACATGGCTGTGTTTTTAGGTCAGACTGTGAGAGAGCCGACTCCCTTGGCTGAGAAGCAACCCCACACATGAATGGTTTCAGGATGCTTTACAGTCGGCATGAGACCAGACTGGTGGTAGCGCTCACCTCACCTTCTCCCAACAAGCTGTTTTCCAGATGTCCCAAACAATGGGAAAGGGGATTGATCAGAGAAAATGACTTTCCCCCAGTCCTCAGCAGTCCCCTCCCTGTCCCTTTAGCAGAATATCAGTCTGTCCCTGATGGTTTTCCTGGAGAGAAGTGGCTTCTTTGCTGCCCTCCTTGAGACCAGGCCTTGCTCCAAGAGTCTCCGCCTCACAGTGCGTGCAGATGCACTCACACCTGCCTGCTGCCATTCCTGAGCAAGCTCTGCACCGCTGGTAGCCCGATCCCGCAGCTGAAACATTTTTAAGAGACGGTCCTGGCGCTCGCTGGTCTTTCTTGGCGCCCTGGAGCCTTTTTGGCAACAATGGAACTAGAGCCTTGCACTCCCGCGGGAGTCCCGCAGGACTCGCGGGACCCAACCCAAAGCAGTGTGGCGTGGGACAAATGTTGAAAGCTCATTGCGGGTGCGGGCAGGAGGGAGAGCGCACAGTGCGGGTGCGGGCAGGAGCAGTGATAAGCGGCAGTCCCGTTAACTAAAAACGTGTTGTAAAATGTAAAATAAAGTCATAAGTTATCAGTCTACGTCTATCATATATATACATCACAACATGCTGGATATTGCAGCTCGTGCGACCTAACGCGCGTCAGGCACTATGCGGTGAAGAATCGGCCGAACTGGAACGGGTGCAATGTTGGCGGCAGACTGGAGACGATGTGTTCTTTAACCAGCCTTTGGAAGCACTTCATCATGATGGGAGTCAGAGCGACAGGCCGCTAATCATTGAGGGAGGCGACCTGAGGCTTCTGGAATAATGGAGGCAGACTGGAAGCATGATGGCAAAACACTCCTGAGCTGCTGATCCCCAGATAATGATGTCATCAATGTAGACTCTCTCTCCTTCCAAGCCTCCTATGATCCGCTCCATCTCTCTATGGAATGTTTCTGGTGTCAATTTTATCCCAAAAGGAAGTCTTAGAAAGCATTATCTTCCAAAAGGTGTGCTAAAGGTTATTGTACCTTCAACACACCGTAACCTTGGTGCAGCTTTCATCCAGCTTAAATTGCCCATATCCTTGTGATGCATCCCACTTAGTGAAACAACTTGCACCAGCCATCTTACTGATTGTTGGCTTGCTTGATCCTCCTCCCAGATGACTCGGGACTTACCTGAGTTTCTGACCTGACTTTCTCTCAGCTATCTGAAGCACTTTAATGAGATTCAAAAGCAACGGTATCACCGGTACCACCAGTGTTTCAAATTTTATGGTTAGTTTAAAGAAGGCAGTTTTCAGTTTCCATTCAACAGCAGCTACAACCAATTCTAATTTGTTTAAATTTACTAAAGGTTACTTAAACCATTGTTTTTGGGTTTTTTCTACTCATAATAGTTAAGAGTTTGTTCCTCTCAAGTTCCTCATGTTGTCATCATGTGTTGAATTGTGTGTCTGCAGGTTGTCAGGCTGTCTGATCTCAGAGGAAGGCTGTGCTTCTCTGGCCTCAGCTCTGAGATCGAACCCCTCCCATCTGAAAGAGTTGGACCTGAGCTACAATCATCCAGGAGAGTCAGGAGTGAAGCTGCTGTCGGCTGGACTGAAGGATCCAGAATGGAGACTGGAAGATCTCAGGTATGGAGGAACCTGCTGCACAGAAGGCCTATCAGAAAAGGACGAGTGAGAAATGTATATTTTGACCATTAATGAAAATTAACTATACCGTGTTCTGGAAATCAGCATGAACTTTAACTAAGTAACGTTGAATCTTTAATTCAAGGGTATGATTGAGCAATAGACTTTTATTATTGACCTTACCTTCTCTAGTGTTCATTCTTAACGTCTTCCTGAATTTAACATGGTTTCAATTTCGCAATTTAAAGATTTTTCTAATGGAGGTAGCTTTTAAGTATGATTTAAGTATTTTTAAAGCCTTGGATTTTTAACAGTCATATTTTTTTTGGCCATCTTGATCTGTGTTAAGTTTGTTTTAATATCGATCAGTTTAGTCACTTTCCCTCATCGGCACCAGTTGACGTGTCCCCACCAGTACTTATAAGATCCCGTAAAGTAGAATATTTCTGGGAAATTAACCTTAAGCCCTGAACATATCGGCTGCGTACCACGTTTTAGTCTCCGATACGATTTTTTTCCATGTCACAATGTGCATTTGATAGCTTTTATTTTGTATTTTCCCCCAAAGCGGATGTGTTTTACTTAGTATGGTACAGGCTTCTGTCTGTACCCAGCTCTGCTCTATTTGGATTTTTTTTACTACAAGTGGACATGTCCAAATGTTGGATTGTTTTTTTCCCAGCGGAGGATAGTGTGTCTCATTGTTTTTTTCGTCAACGATGACGATGACCAAATGATTTTGTTGACGTTTTTTTCAGGACGATAAAGAAAACTGACGATCTTTGATGGCTAAAACATTACATGACTGATGAGTTTGAGTAGGAATCCTTACATTATATCCAAAGCAAATATTTCATTGCTTTCTGTTTTTTTTTGGCTAAAGAGCCCGGTGAAAAGGTACATAGATCTTTGAATATTTCTCTCTCATTGTTCTCATTTCTATCTATTTAAGCATGATTCAAATGTTTCCTTCTATTGTGATTAATCATTTTCTCAGTTTCAGCATTTTAGTAAGCATATTCATTAGATTTAAGTCTAGATTCTCTCTGTATTTTTTTTTATATCAAAACCCTGTGAATATACATCTACTTTAACCCCTGAGCAGAAGTAACCAAGGGGTAAATTCTCAGAAATAAAGCCAAAATCACCAAAGTATAAAGAAGAATGTTTTTGGTCTTTGCTTTTTCGGACCAATGAAGATTTTATTGATCTGTGTTTAATGCATAATTCATAGTAGATCAGGAAGTGTTTGCTTTGGGATGGAAACCTTGTTTATCTAAAACAGTTCCTATATTGAACATTTTGTTAGCTTGTCTGTTTGCTATATTAACCAATAGGATGTGTTGAACTAGATCTGCTATTTTCACAACTTTTGTGAGACACTTTTTTTATAAAGCGGGGCATTAATTCATAAAAAAGTTTATTTGAATTCTATAAATCAAAGTCTTCTGTCCAACAGCAATGATGATCTGCACGGCAGCATTCTATACCCATCTATTGTAGCTTCCAGGATAGAGCTGTCAGTCTGGGAAAGAATCTGGATGTTATTCCAAATTTTAAAGGTTCAGTTTTTTTTATGCAACATAAAACGATACTAAAACCTTTTAAGTTTTAGTCGACTAAAACTGACTAAAACTATCACATATCGTAATGACTAAAATCCGACAAAAAATAATAAAAGGTTTTGTCCTGAAGACTAAATCTAAGATGGTTGTCAAAAACAACACTGGTGTCCCTGAAGTACTGATAAAGTCAATATGTGCACGCTCAAAGAGACTGATGGTCTAACTCCTCCTCCTTTCAGGGTTGAACCTACTGGAGTCCGATGGATGACACCAGGTCTAAGGAAGTGTAAGTTTGTCATTTAATCCATGACAAAAGAGCAGCTCACATTTAACCATCTTTAAACTCACCGGTTACTCTTTCAGGAATCTTCATCAAAGAGAAAATAAACGATCAATAACTGCAGCTGGATTGTGTCTGTTCTCTTTGTCAGATCCACTCGGCTTTCAATCGACACAAACACAGTGAACAGAAACCTCAGAATATCTGAAGACAAAAGGAAGGTGGAACATGTTGAAGAGGTTCAATCATATCCTGATCATCCAGACAGATTTGATTACTGGCCTCAGCTGCTGTGTCAAAATGCTTCGACTGGTCGCTGCTACTGGGAGGTGAAGTGGAAAGGAAGAGTTAACATATCACTAAGTTACAGAAGAATCAACAAACAAGAAAACTGTTGGTTTGGATGGAATGATCAGTCCTGGAGTCTGAGATGTTCTAATGACGGTTATTATGCTTGGCACGATAACAGACCAACATTCATCCCCTCCTTTACTTCCTTCTCTCCTTTCTCCACCTCCTTTAACAGAGTAGCAGTGTATGTGGACTGTCCTGCAGGGCTTCTGTCCTTCTACAGAGTCTCCTCTGACTCACTGATCCACCTCCACACATTCAACAACATATTCGATGAACCGCTGCATTTGGGACTGGGGCTCCTGTCTCCTGGTTCCTCAGTGTTTTTGTGTTGAGTCTAAAGAGTCTCCTGTTTTTAGAAATCTTCTCACCTTTTAACTGTTTAATTTTGTTTGTGTGCTTCTTTCACTCCAAAACACATTTTCAGATTTCTGGAATCAGTCTTTTTCTATTTGAAACTCTTCTAAATTATTGTTTCTCTTCAGTGTTCCTCTAAGGATTTGAATTGAAATTGAATTGAACTGAAAGCCTTTATTGTCATTGTACACAATACAATGAGATTTGGAGAGCAGCTCCATAAAAGTTTGGTGCTCTCCAAAGCACACATAAATAACACATACATACATATACAATACATTAGTGCAAGTCCGAAGGTAGGTTGAGTATGGTGACAGCTTTAGGAAAGAAGCTATCCCTGAGTCTGTTTGTTCTGGTCTGTATTGACCTGAAGCGCCAGGTTGAAGAGATGGAAGCCGGGGTGGGTGGTATCCCTCAGGAAGTTTCTGGCCCTACTGAGACAACGGGAGTGGTATATGGCAGCCAAAGAGGGCAGAGGGCAGCCGATGATTTTTTTATGCAGTGTTTGTCACCCTCTGCAGTCGCTTCCTGTCGGCCTCCGTGCAGCTGGAGTGTCACACTGTTACAGCGTAGGTCAACAGGCTCTCAATGGTGGAGCGGTAGAAGGTCACCAGCAGCTGAGTTTTTAGTTGTTCCTTCCTGAGCACCCTCAGGAAGTGTAGCCGCTGCTGGGCCTTCTTGACCAGAGCTGTGGTGTTGGCCGACCAGGAGAGGTCTGCAGAGATGTGGATGGCGACGAATTTGAAGGACTCCACTCCCTCCACACATCCACCGTTGATGCACAGGGGGGCAGGGGCGGCTTTCTTCCGTCTGAAGTGCAGGATGAGTTCCTTAGTCTAGTTGATGTTTAGTGCCAGGTTGTTTGATGCACACAACTCACCAAGTTTCAGGACCTCATCCCTGTAGGCCGCCTCGTTTCCCCCTGTAATCAGCCCCACCACCATTGGGTCATCAGCGAACTTGATGATGATGTGGTGGGCGGGACTGCAGTCAGATGTGTAGAGGGAGTAGAGTAGTGGGCTCAGCACACAGATAAAGTTCTTTACCCAGGAGCAGGTGGCTGGTGGGACCCCCAGGTTGGTTAGCTTGGGGATCAGAATGTCCGGTATTATTGTGTTAAAAGCTGAGCTGAAGTCAATGAAGAGCGTCCTGACATTAATCCCCCCCCCCCCCAGTTGCTCCAGGTGACTCAGCGCTGAGTGGAGAATGATGGCTATGCGTCCTCGGTGGATCTGTTAGTCCGGTATGCAAACTGGTGCGGATCCAGGGTGGGGGGGAGACAGGCTTTGATGTGTCTCAAAACCAGTTTCTCTAGGCAGTTGGTTATGACTGGGGCGGAGGTCATTGAGGCTGGTTGTGGGTGGCTTTTTGGGGATCGGGATGATTGTAGCAGACTTCAAGCAGGGTGGAATGACAGCTTGTTCCAGAGATAGGTTAAAGATGTCTGTTTCAAGGTTTAAGTATAAAAGCAATTCCGCCAATACAATTAAGCAGTAACTAAAAATTGTCAGGGATTGAAGTATTCCGACCCCAGGCTGGTTTCCAGCTCGTAGCGATTGCCTGTGGGTAAAAAAAAAAAAAATCGAAAATAAATGTACGGTAAATAAATTAAAAATCCCTCTTGCATTTGTCAGCCAATGGTAGCAAAGGAGCGCTCTGAAATGAACAGTATCAGCCAATCAGAAGAAGAAGGGGGCAGGTCTTGGGAAAGCGCGTACCTCCTCCTCTCGTTTCTTGCTCAAGTCGCCAGATAGATTGTGGTTTAGTGCTGAAGTTCTACACAAAAAGTCACCTTGCGCCGTTTACTGCTCCATTAAACGGAGAGACGTATTAAAAATCGAAAAATAAATAAATGAAACTTTATGTTTGGAGAGAAGAATGATAGAGAGAATTGCACGGAGGGCACAATGCAGTTTATTACTCTGGGGAAGATGTCAGGACCATAGATAAAGGTCTCAAAAATAAATGGCGCTGGGCATGGCTGGAGGAGACGGGGCGAGATGGCAGGCTATTTAGCAGCTGGTGCAGGAAGTTTGGTCAATCAGGCGCTTGCTTAAAGAATCATTTAACCAAAGGTTATTGGTTCCTGATTAAGCAAATCATTTAATAAAACATTATCATGGATCATGGATTTGCATTGGTCTGAAAACATTCCAATTTCTTTAAAATTAGTGAAAAGCTAATTTGATCATATCCCAAATTATTCCAGATAAACTTTGGTTTCAAACACAAAATCCATCTTAAACTGTAATCTGGTTTTCAACCGTTTCCCCTTCCTCTTTGTACATAGTAGTTTAGTTGAGTTTTACTGGTCTTAGTTGAGAGGGTTAAACTCAAATATGTTTGACTTGGAGCTGAAGGATTTTTGTTAATAAACTCTTATATTTTGAACAGAAGTTGTGGTGAATTTGTTCCATTAATGTGCAGAAATAACTGTTTGACCATGATTAGTGCTTGAATCACTCTTTCATCTATTGTTCTAACACACCGTTAGTAGGACTGTGTGTCATAAACAGTATATATAAGCTGAAGTAATATCTGATTAAATAAGATATTTTACCACCCCTACAGGGGAGGACAATAAACATCTTAAAGTATCATAAACATAAATTCCCAGCTGGCTGGGAATAGAAAAGAACATAAAATCACAACACAAGGCTATTCTGACTGTTGCATTCCTACATGTCCCGCCTCCAAAAACACTGCTGGCATGCCATTGGTCCGACTCGCTGGTGGCTACGAGATGGACGTACTACCGGCCTTTCAAGATGGATTTGTTGTGAAACTGAAAACTCAGATTTTGCAAAAATCCAGCTTGCAGTGCAGGCTTAATACAAGACAAGCTGTTAATCTGACTTTTATTCTGCCTCTTCCAGAAACTAATGCATTAAAAACACGTTTATATATCAGGCCATCTCTCTGTGGAATATGAGATTTATGCAAAATCATGTCTCCTTTAAATATGACCTTAAGAAATCTAGAACTAAAAAGGAAATTCTGTTTGTTTAACTAGGTAAGCATGGTGTATGTTTTTGCTTTTGTTTTAATTGTCTTTTTAAATAATGTTGTTTCTTCTGTGAGTTTATTGTATGTACTGGTTATGATGATTTTAGAGGAAAATGGACCCCAGGAAGTGTAGTCTTTACTCTCGTAGAGACTAATGGGAATCCTTAAATAATGATGAAAAACAATAATAACTTAATAACAACTTGCAAAATTCTGGCAAAAATTATACATGAGAGATTGAGATGTTAGTTCTTTCAAATTTTCAAAGCGGGTTTAAAAAAGGAAGAAATACAATGGATCCAGTTCTATGTCTTTAGCATGAAATCAGAAAGGCTCAGATTGATAAAGAGTGTGTTGTAGCTGTGTTTTTTTTTATATAGAAGAGACGTACGATATAATGTGTTTTACTTATAAAACTGAAAAAATGTGGAATCAAAGGGTGAATGTTTAAGTGGATAAAACTTTTTTTTCTATCTGAAAGACAAATACAGTAAGTATTTCATCGAAAATGCGGGCATAGAGAGTCCCCTGTTATTCTCTGTAATGCTAAATAACATGTTTGATGACATAGATATGGGGGTGGGGCCTGTTGACTGACCCAGATGGTGGTCAGTCCAGTTTTTGTGTCATTATTAAAATGAAGGCAATTTTACCTCCTAGGCCCAATAGGGAGGGGAGAGTAACTGTCTGATCCAGCTGGAGATTGCACTGTGCGCCCCATTGGCGAGTAATGTATGCAAACCTCCTAAAGGTTAGAGTTAAAGTCTGTAAAGCATACAAAGGGTGTTTATGAAGAAGAACTGACATGGTTTGAAAGAATAATCGAATAGTTTAATCGTTCATAAGCGATAATGCAAAGGTGCTTAATCTGTTGAGGTTATTTTTGCAAACCTAATCTTTCTTAATGAAACAGTAATCATTTATAGGAACAGAGAAGTAACTGTTATAGAGGGACATGGCAGTGAAGGAAGCAGACGGAGAGGAAAAAAGGAAGGAGAAAGACATGACAGTTGTGAATTATGTCATGTGAGTCTTTGCAACTGAAAAAGGGGAAGTGCTGAATCACCAGTAATTCCCCTGAATAAATGTGTGATACGAACAAAAGGTTGGGTACTCATGGACACATTGGTTCTACTGCACAGAACTTTAAGGGCCGGATCTATCAAAGGTTTGCGTGTATTAAAACGTGAGCTATTTCATTGCGCACGCTAAAAATGTACAAACTGATCTATCAACAGCGTGCTAAAAGGATTTGGTCTTTAAAACGTGCTAAAAAGCGCCTCTTATCCATTTCGTACTTTTTCTGCAATGAATATGCAATATGGGGCGTTTACACGCAAAAGTGCGTCTTGTGGGAGGAGAACATGTAAATATATTAATTTAGCATTCGCAAAGTGATTTATCAAACCTGAAAGCAATTTTGCTAACGGTATCTGACTCTATATTTAACACGTTTCAAAAGAAGGTGCAAATGGTCTGTATGCGTAATTGCGCACACATGGCAGCGGTTATTGTCGCAAGAAGGAGACATCGAAATGAAGCAAGGAGATGCAGAGAACGCATTTTTTCACTCCGTGTGAATATTTTTGCAATGAACGAGGAAACGATCATCAAAACGTATCGTCTATCCAGCATTGCCATTTTGGAGCTGTTGGGGGAACTCCGAATGGATTTGGAGCCAGCCACAAGGAGGACCCCCGCAATACCAGCTATAACAAAACTCCTTGCAACGTTGCACTTTTTTGCATCTGGGTCATTCCAGCGTACGGTTGCAGCGAGAGCTGGGATCTCCCAATCTAATTTTTCAGAAGTGCTGTCCGACATTCTAAATGCCATGTGTCGCCGTATGAGAAAGGTCATTAGGTTTCCACACAACCGGCAGTCACTAAATGACACCAAACAAGGCTTTTTTGCAATCGCTGGATTTCCCGGAGTGATTGGAGCGATTGATTGCACCCATGTTCAACTTGTGCCCCCTGCAGAAAGTGAGCATGTGTATAGGAATCGCAAACACATGCATTCTTTGAATGTGCAGTGCGTTTGTGATGCCCAAGGCATCATTACCAACGTTGTGGCAAAATATCCCGGGTCAGTGCATGACTCTTTCATTTTAAGAAACAGCTACCTGTTTTCCAAGTTGCGTGATGGAGAGTTTGGAGATGGCTGGCTTGTAGGTGAGTCAAATATTTAGAAAAAGAAATAATTTCTTCATCAGTGTCGTATTCACCCAGATTTCTTTTTTAAGGTGACAGTGCATACCCCCTACATCCCTTCCTCCTGACACCCGTTCTCAACCCGACCACTGCTGGAGAAATTGGATACAATGAGGCCCATATTCGCACCCGGAACATTGTGGAGCGCACCTTTGGGATCTTGAAGAGCAGGTTCCGATGTTTGGACCGTACTGGTGGAGCACTGCTGTACAAGCCAGAAAAAGTTGCCCAGATTGTAGTGACCTGCTGCATGCTTCATAACATTGCCAAACAACACGGGCTGGAGCATGACGCCCTACCGGAGAATCCCGACCTCCCCCCTGCGCCTGTGGAGCAACATGCCAATACTGCGGGAATGCGTATGCGCAAAAATCTCATCCACAGTCACTTCTTGTGAGCCATTTGGTATGTGCATTTTTCTACAGGCCAATACAAAACACCTGTGTTTTTTTTTTTTTTTGAGGGGGTGGGGGTGTCACTGTAACATTTAAATTTCTTAATGCACTAGTTTGTACAAACTACTAGTTTGAGCATCTAATTATGTTAAGTCCAGCAAAAGTTGTTGCTGTGCCACTTTGTTGAGCCGTTTCTCCACCTGGATTGGGGGTAGTCATTGGCCGCATCCCTTCCCGTATCCCTCTTGCCACAGAATTGACAGCCATCGTCAGGGCAGACACTGCAGAGACCATCTGTCTGCAGTGGGTGGCTATGGTCTGAGTGTCGCGCCTTGCCGCCCGTGCCAACGTTGATGCCACACGCATCTCCCGTGCAATTGTCTGCAGGGCTGCAGACTGTTTTTTTTGTTCTTGCAGCAACTCCAAATCAATATGTTCCAGGCTCATACGAGGCCTCACGGGGGTGGCAGCTGCTACGGGGGGATTTGATGATGGCTGGACCTCTGATGCAGATTCTAAATGTAAAGCAAATGTTTAGTTACGTATTTGACTTGAAACAGCATTAAATTCACAGGTGGTGCATTCTTTTCAGTTCTGAATAAATCTTTTCAATAAACCTTTTCTGAGATTGTGCACCTACCGTGTCCTGCTGTTTGGTCAAGTGTTTCATACCCGGCAATCCCAGTGATTTGCTCCTCACAGAGCGTCAGCTGTACTTGTTCCTCAATGCTGGTCAGAGGCATCTCATCTACTGTGCCCCCTCCTGTTTTGTTCGCAGATGTTTTGTTATATGCCAGTTTTTCTTTGGTTCGCCTTCTAATATCCTGGTATCTTCTTTTTACTTCATCCACTGTTCGCAAGGTTTCACCAACAGCGTTTACTTTATGACAGATTTGTTCCCATATCGCGTTCCTCTCTGTGACAGTCACACCTCTTTGCTGTAGCTCACTTAAATGTTTGTTGGCTTCATCCACCAACACCTCCATTTCCATGGGGTCGAATTTTCTTTTGCGCTTTCTGCTGCCCGAACTCGCCATGCCGCAAACCACAAAACGCGCAAAACCATCATTTAAATAGGGCGTCTCCAACAGTTTTGCACCTGCCACCAGTTACGCAATCACTCTTGTTAAATCACCCGCAAACCATGGTTCAGCCCCTCGCGCAAAATTCCAGTTTGCGAGCGCAAATTATTGCACGCAAAATTGGATCTTGATAAATCCAGCCCTCAGGGTATAAAAGTAGCCGGATGCTGTTTTAGGTGGCTCAGTCTTTGCCTCAGAGATAGAACAACTTAACGTCGGCAGCAGAGAAGGGAAACTCCATCCTGATGGGTTTAGAAGTTGAGCTAGTTTTGCCTTCCTCTCACTTTCCTATTTTCCAACCAACATTGGGTGAATATGACAACTGAACATCATTTTTGGAGTTGGAACGTGATCGGTGGAGCTGGGGACAGAACTCGAAGTGGATGTTGAATTCACATCTCCGTTTTTGGATTCCAGTCCAGATTATTAACCGTATTTCTTAATGGAATATTTTTTCTTTTCTACTATTTGGATTATGGTTTGGTTTATTATTCGCCCTTTTGAAAGGATTATTCGATTCGCATAGATGGATTTCTGGATTCTACTGATGGAATTAATTACAACTCTCCATACACAGTAATCCAACCATAACTCTGTAGTTATGGTTGGATTACTGTGTATTTTTACTCTCAGAACATCTTTGAACTGTGAGTTGTTGTGCCTATAGTGACTGACCGTTTTCACTAAGGAAAAGGGAGGATTATTCCTCTTTTTCAACAATCTGGGATACGAGTTGTCTGCTCTCCCGCATACATTTTAGGAAATTAGTTAGGATGTTTAATTGATTTTTATTTTATGTTAGATGTACTGATTGCTGATGCTGCTTATCCCCTGCTAACGAGATATTAATAAAGCATTTTAAAATCTAGCTTAATGAGTGGACATTGGATTTTTGAGTCAATTTTTATAATGACTTCTTCAAAGATGTATAGAAGAGTTGGTGTTGGGTTACAGAATAAGAACTGAATATCTTATTAGGAATCTTTTGGCCAAGTTTTAATAAAACAACATCCTTGTAATTTTCAGTTGCTAAATAATAATTAATAAAACAAACTCAGAAAGGCTCAGATTGATAGAGTGTTGTAGCTGTGTATTTTTATATATAGATAAGACGTACAGTATGATATGATGTGGAGGTAGGGTTTACCTATAAAACTTAAAAAAAAAAATAGGAATTAATGGGCAAATTTTAAGTGGATAGAACTTTTTTTTTATCTGAAAGACAAATAAAGGTATTACAAAATAGGAATTTCATAGAAAATGTGAGCATAATGAGCCCCCTGTTTGTCTTTTTAATGATAAATGACATGTTTGATGACATAGATGTGGGGGTGGGGGCTGTTGGATGACCCAGACGGTGGTGAGTCCAGTTCTTGTGTCATTATTAAAATTAAGGCAATTTTACCTCCTAGGCCCAATAGGGAGGGGAGAGTAACTGTCTGATCCATCTGGAGGGTTGTTTACAGGGATGTGATTCTTGGAAAAGACTGCATTGTTTGCCCCGTTGGCGAGCAATGTATGCAAACCTAAAGTTTGGACCTATCTGTAAAGTATACAAATGGGGTTTGTGAAGAAGAAATGACATGGTTTAAAAGTATAATCGAGTATTGTAATCAATCGAAAGCAATAATGCAAAGGTACTTAATCTGCTATAGTTATTTTGGAAACCTATATTAAAATATGTAATCTAATTTTTTAATGAAACTAAATTTTACAGCTTACTGTTGGCTGATGACAGAGCTTTTGTTAGGAATCCAGTTTGTGTGGGTTGTGCTTTTGTTTGTTTTCCCTCCACCACCAGGTGGCGCCTGGTTCTCGTTGGCCTCCTCACACACCTGCAGATGGTTGCCTCATTACCGGAGGACTCTTAAGCTGCTGACTGCCACTACCTCGACGCCAGAGTGTTTGCCAGTTTTGGGTACTCTAGCCAAGCTGAGTTTTTGTCTACCTGAGTTTTAATGTTGTTGTTTTTTTCTTTGCCTCTTGGCAGGAAGTCATCCTGCAAACTGGATGTTATGGACCTTCTCCCTCCTGGAAGGATTCTCCGAGCATTAAAATGAGCTGAGGATTCAAACTGGTTGTTTGGATCTACTTTCCCCCCAAGGATTGTTTGGCTTCCCTCTGAGCAGGGGATTCATCTCCACAAGAAACCGTTCAAGTACCGCAGGAAATCTAAGTGGCAGTCAGCTCCTCCGTTCCTCAAGGAAACACCTCAACCTGGTTAAACCCTGTCCGCCCTCCAACGACCAAGTCTATTACTGGAACAACCCACACCGACTGGATTCAGAGAAAGACACCTTTTTCTGGAAACGTGAGTCCTGTTGCCTTTATTCCCTTCTTCAAATCAAAGACAAAAATTTCCCACTGAGCCTGAACTAACCGCAGAATCTTCCCTTTCATTTTTCAGTCCCGGTTTGACAGTGTTCAGAGCAGCACTGGACTCCTCTCAACCAACTCACAATAAACCTTTTAAACTTTTCCCTGGTCTCTCTGTTTGGTCTTCTGCATGTGGGTCAGATCTTTAGATAAATCATGACAGCTTTATGGAAAGAGGAAAATAAATGTGTAATACATACGTAGTTAATGGCAGTATCAGTTATGGCTGTGGAAAAATTGGTCAAGTAAATGGAGAAAACAAAAATTGTATGTTTCACTTTAAAAAGGGTAAATAATGATATCCCACTTACATTATAAGGTAAAACTTGAAAGAGTAAAACAATTAAAATTTCTTAGTATATGGTTTAATGAGGCAATAACATGGAAAGTGTATATTCAAAAAAATGTTTTAACTTTTGTTCTATTTTACAAATGACCATTTTAAATGCACAGAAATGCACTAATGAAACAGTAACCATTCATTCTATTTGATGAGTTTTTTTCCACATGGGTGGGGGTGTAACACTGTGCATTTAAAATACAGAGCGGTGAAGTCTTTGCAGGGCTGGAGGAAATCCATGTGGACACCACACTCCGTCTGAATGCACTTTTACACTACCTCAATACATTTGGGTCGACCGTGCTTAGCTTAACCAGAAAGTGTTTTTTTTTTTTTTTTTCTTTAAACCAGATGACCTATGACGTCCTTCCTCATCCTTACTTTCACTTAAGCGTGGCAAGCCGAAAATATCTGCTGTGGTTCTGTTTGGTCTCGGCGTGTTTCAGATCTTCCTATTTGACCCTTTGGACTGTTTGAAAAAACTGTAAGTTTGCTTTCTTTCTCCTAGAACATTGTCTTACACTGTAAAAAAAATCCGTTGTTTTTACGGAAAAAAACTGGCAGCTGTGGTTGCCAGAATAATCCCGTAGACAATACAACAAAACTGTTAACAACATTACGGAACAACTTGTACATTTTACTGGGATTTAATGTACAATAAATGATGACTAAATGTACATTTTGCAGTTATTCAATGTACAATAAGCAGTTTTAGGACGTGAAATTTACAAGTTGTTTTGTAATGTTGTTTACATTTGTACTGTATTTTTAACGGGGTTATTCTGGCAACCACAGCTGCCAGTTTTTTTCCGTAAAAACAACAGATTTTTGTTTAAAGATGTTTACATTTGTACTGTATTTTTAACAAAATCATTCTGGAAAAACAACAGGATATATATATATTGTACAGTCTTACTATCTACATTGCTTCAAATTACTTCTAAAATAATTCAGGCTGTAACAAACCACTCGTCAGACAATATACAATTCACAATAATGCAAATTTATTGTTGAAAAAATAATGAGAAAGAGATCATTAAAGTGTGTGTGTGTGTGTGTGTGTGTGGTTGCACTTGTGTTTGTGAGAGAGAGGGATTGTGAGTGAGGTGTGGTAGTGAGCGAGTGAATAAATGTGAACCTTGGTAATATAGAGCCACGAAAAAAGGTGAGATAGGTGTTCATCGGCTCCATCACTTTGAAGGAACACCTAGGGGAATAGAGAAGAGAAACAAACACAATAATCTCCATTAGTTTAATTAGCAAAGTCAGCAATAATCAAAGATAACAGTAGCACTAGCACACACACCTTTTTAAACAGCTCGCCATTCATGGAGAGTTTGTGAATCATGGTTATTGGCTTGATTAACATGCAACTGCATTGCTTCTAGAAGAACATCTAGAGAAACATGGGTGTTCACCGTCGCGGCCACTTGAAGGAACAACTAATGGAATAGAGAAGAGAAAGAAATACATAACCTCCATTAGTTTCATTAGTAAAGTCAGTCAATAATCAAGGACAGCAGTAGCATTAGCACACGTACACTGGACACGTGGGAATTATGTACAGTGCATCCTGAAAGTATTCACACTCCTCTGAATGTTTCACAATTTGTTGCATTGCAGTCATCTCCTTCAGTCAAATAAATTAATTTTTTTCACCTTGATCTAGACTCAGTGATCCATAATGACAGCAAGAGCGTGAATACTTATGCCCATGTGGATATTCCAGTTTTTTAACGATTTGCCAAAACTTCTACAATTCTGTATTTTGCTGTCATTATGGGGCACGGATCCTAGATCAGGGAGAAAAAAATAAACTTATTTGACTGAAGGACATGACTGCAATGCAACAAATGCTGAAACATTGAGAGGGGTGTGAATACTCTCTGGATGCACTGAAAATAATTCCCACGTGTTCATTCATAGTTTTGATGCCTTCAACGAGAATCTACAATGGAAATAGACATGGTAATAAGGAAACATTGATTGAGAAGGTGTGTCCAAACTTTTGGCCTGTACTGTACCTTTTCAAACAGCTCGCCATTCATGGTTGAAAAGGTCATGAACCAAGTTACAGAAGCTTAGATTAACATGCAACTGCATTGCTTCTAGAAGAACATCTAGAGAAACATATGGGTGTTCACCGTCGCGGCCACTTGAAGGAACAACTAATGGAATAGAGAAGAGAAAGAAATACATAATCTCCATTAGTTTCATTAGTAAAGTCAGTCAATAATCAAGGACAGCAGTAGCATTAGCACACGTACCTTTTTAAATAGCTCGCCATTCATGGTCTGAGAGGTCCTGAATCAAAGTAAGGACTCTTGGATTCACATGGAGCCGTTTTGTTTTTGTTTGTTCCACTTTCGTCCCCTTCTCCGGATTAATAGAGAAGAAACATCTAGGTTAACAGAAGAGAGAAGAAATACATATACCACTATAAATGATACAACCATCTCAACCAGTCAAATCAGTACAAAGGAAAAGACAAAAAAGGTGAGAATACGGGTTACAGTTTTCCATTAATTAAAGTTTAACTGGTAGGCGGGGAGCTAAGGGGCCAACCATGAACCCACCACATAATCCAACTTTTTTTTTATTTTTATTTTTTTATTTTTAAAGGTCTCATCATGCTTAACATGAATCAGAATGTTTACATTGAAATTTTTGCACTACATGTTTCAGGCAGTCAGTGTATTTCCAAACATTGCAATTGCATTGCACCTTCCCCTAGCTCATGGAGAGTCATGTTCCTGTAATGTGTTTCCATTGCATTTTCAATGTATGGACATACATTGACTACCTGAATCATGTAGTGCAACCCAAAATGTTCAGTGTTAACATTCTGATTCATGTTTAGCATGGTCAGACTTTTAAAAGAAAGTTGGTTCCTTTGAAGTATGGGAGGGTGCACCTTAAGGCCTATAGACATTAGACACTACACTCTGCCTATTGACATATCGACATCTTTTATTTTTCCTCTTGATGCCAGACACCTTTGGTATAAAGTATAGATTCCTAAGTTAAAGGACAACTTCGGTCAATTTCAACAAGAGCTCTATTGCTCATTCTACTTGAGACTTGCCAGGACTGAAGATGTGAGAAATTTTGGTCTAAATCCTATAGGTTTCCTTTAACAGAGAATTAGCACTGACAGCTAACCCATGGGGACATAACTTTAAATTGTGAATTTAACGCTCCAAATATCAACGCCAAAACTACGAAACACCAGCCGCCACAATAAAACACTGTAATGTGTATGACTAGAAATGCTTAAAAAGTGGTTAAAACAGTGTGTTTGTGCAAGCAGCCATATACAAAATTTAAACAAATGATATGATAAAACACAGTGTAAAGTTCTTCCCCCATGGGTTAGCTATCAGAGCTAATTCTCTGTTCAAATAAACCTATACAAGTTGAACCAAAATTTTTCGCGTCTTCAGTACTGGCAAGTCTTGAGTAGCTTGAGCAATAGAGCTCGTTTCACAAAATTGACTTTTGACTTAACCTGATGCTCGAACCAGAGACATCACTTACTGAATCATGGCGTGGGGAGCTTGAAACAGGCAAAATTAGCTATTAGCTGCTAGCAGCCAGTAGCAATGTGAAGTTGTTAGTTGTCCGCCTATCAGCCAGAAATATCAATAAAAACGCGCCGTTTTGTTTCACAAAATTGACTTTTGACTTAACCTGATGCTCGAACCAGAGACATCACTTACTGAATCATGGCGTGGGGAGCTTGAAACAGGCAAAATAGCTATTAGCTGCTAGCAGCCAGTAGCAATGTGAAGTTGTTAGTTGTCCGCCTATCAGCCAGAAATATCAATAAAAACGCGCCGTTTTGTTTCACAAAATTGTCTTAACCTGATGCTAGAACCAGAGAAATTACTTACTCAGACTTGGTGTCTGTTAGGTGCTACTGCCACAGAGCCGAACACGCACGTGTTACCAACCTAGCTAGTAGCCACTGCGTGGGACGCTGACGCTGATGCGCAAATACAGCCTGTGAATGGGCGGAGCTAACATTTGAACCAAAATAATTTGATATTCTCCTGCAAAGAACAAAGTATTTTTAAAATAAACTATCCTACATAGCAGGAATAAACAGAAAATAGAATTGTTTACTTACCAACAGTTGGTTCCATGAAAAATTCCAATATATGTAGAGCAGCGAATCAATTCAATAAGTCCTCTTCCAGATGGCCATGGTTTGATTCAGCTGCGTTTTCCATTCAAATATCATCATCACCTACATAAAGCTTCCCTTTCCTAATTTATGGAAGAGGATTAGGGCCACTGAAAAAAAAAATGATTTTTTAATTTTATTTCATTTTAACATGGGAAAAAAGTCAGAATTCGGACTTTTTTCTCAGAATTCTGACTTTAATCTCAGAATTCTGACTGAATTCTTACAATAAAAACAGTTAGAATTCTGAGAAAAAAGTCAGAATTTTTTTCCCATGTTAAACTGAAATAAAATTTAAAAATCAGTTAACTTTTTTTTTTTCAGTGGCCCTAATCCTCTTCCGTACTAATTTATTCTAAAAAATGTATTGTCTTTTAAACACATTAACAGTTTTATTTGGTTGAGAGTTTTTAAAAATGGTAAACAAAATAGGTTAGGCATCAGATGAAGCGCAGCCCAAAGACCCCACATGATGAGTACCATTAATGGACGCAGTGCTCCCTGCCTGTGGGATTCCAGAGGCAGCTGATGGGTATCGGCAGTCCAAGCGACATCTGGCTCGGGCGGTTGCCGAGGCAAAAACTCGTTTTATGAAATGTGCCAAAGAGCCTAGGCTACTGACTTTTTTTTTAACAGGGCAATGATGTAATTTTAACTGTATGACTTTTTTTTTGGCATTGCAGTTTATTTGTGTTTAAATTACATTAATTTGTAAATTATACAAAAAATTCCGATCTATTCAACATATTCTTACTGTAAAATGAACAGTTTTATTTGGTTAGGAGTTTTACAGTTTATCATTGTAAATTACACATTGCTTCATTGTTTTTGCATCTACAGTTTTTTTATGTCATGATTTTACAGGAATTCACTGTTAATTCTACGGATATTATTTACAGTGTAGGGAATTTCCCTGTTGTTTTCTGCTTTTTGATGTTGAACTGTTTAACTTTTAATTTCAGCACAAACTTCCACCTCTCGGCTTTTAGAGTTTCATCTTTAGGATTATAAGATTATTGATGAGATTAGATTATAAATGAAAATCTGTTTTTCTTGGTTTTCTGAACAAGCTGCTTCATGTTTTTATTTCCTGTAATCATACTCTGATCCCCGCCAATACAGTCACACCCGTCAGCCTCCTACTGCTTCAAGCAAGTCCCTTCAAAATAAAATTACATTATGTGTTTTTCTGCAGAAAATTACTTGTAAAAATGGATGATGATGAAAATAGTTCAAGAAGTTCAGGCAGAGCCAGTCAGTAGTTATTCTGAATACAGTAAATCAAACTATATGAGGATGCATATATTATCCTATGTCACATACATTTATTTTGGTTTAATTTCATGAGATGGGCTGTCCCTATATGCCCTGCCAACAGATATTGGATATGTGTATCACTCCTATTCACCAGAAGAGAACACGTGAAATAACTATTCTAACTACTCCTATGCTAAAAGAACTATCAACAGGAAGCATAAAAGCTAATCTTCCTACCTGTCATGTGGCGACCAAAAGATGACTCAAATCCAAGACTCCACTAAGTGAAATTAAATCAACAAGCCTTTGATACAGACTAGAATCTGCACATTGAGTTGGAGAAACAAAATATCCACAAAACCAGAGGCTGGTCAAAAACAACTAGAGCGAAAATATCTTAGATGAAAGGCAAGGTAGAATAAAAGCTGGATCGCATGATGCAAGTGACAAAGACAAACTGGCAAACAAAAGCTGCAGAGAGAGAGGTTTAAATAGGTAACGCTAATGACAAGAAGACTCATTTATTCTGAATGAGCTAATGTCAGACGATGGAAATTTTGCTTTACGATCTTATCCAGTGATCTGACTTCATTTATCTAACACACATAAAAAAGAAGAGCAGGGCAGAGATGCTGTTTTTCTCCACCACTAATGATGTAAATAATGATCAGTGTTAATGAGAATCATTTGTGTATCCTCTGCAGATAGAGGTAGAAAGTGTGTAATCTGATGTAAAGGTGGATTCAGCAGCATGGATCAGCATGAGGACAGAGAGGAGAGAGTCTCTCCTTCTAAACGTATTCTGAGTGGGGAAGACGAGAGCCAGAGCAAAGAAAGGTAAAATGATCTTCTTTAACTGACTGTAGACCTTTTAACAGTGTTTAAACAATCAGAAAAAGAAATGGTTATGAAGCTGGTCCTGTTCCTGGTGCTTCATCCAGACCGAGTCAATGTAGCTCTGCTTGGTATCAGTAGATTCTTACAAACTGCAAGTCAGTGTTGCAGTGACACCAGCATGTTGGTTAAAGCTCTGGGTTCTAGCAGGGATCATGTGCAAAAAAAACTCCTTCAAATCTATTTTACTGTGTATTATTACTCTTCTGCCAAATGACTGAAGGGGACTATAAAGTCAAAAAACAAGGAAAAATGTGGCATTAACACAATTTGACACCAATTCCCTTTTTTTTTAGGATTTACGTATATTCCACATTTTATTGGTCCTTCAGCAGCTTTTAACAAGGTTACATTCCCCACAAAGAACAAGGAACCGATTCACCTGCTGTGTATAGAAAATGCAACCACTTAAATAAAATATTTGCATTTATCTGCATTTTGGATAACATTTCTAGGGAGAGGTACACGATATACTTTCAGAATCATTTTCAGGGAATCCAGGCAATCTTTTGTTGATTAGTTTTGCCAAATAATGAAATATGTGGTTAATATGATATCAGAATGACATGTTTTGCCATTATGGTTGTTGTTAAGAGTGTCTCCACTGCAGAAGGACTCAATCCAGTAGTCACAGTCACAGTCAGAGAAACAGGACTACACTGAAAAACAAGCTGATCTCCAGCATCTATAAACAAAGGTGTTGATGGCAGCAGCACAGCTGATATTTCTTTCCAGGATGGAGTCACAGCCAAACAGGAACAGACCACATCAGAAACAGAATCAAGTGTATTGCCAAGTAGCTTTGCACTTACAAGGAATTTATATATATATATATATATATATATATATATATATATATATATATATATATATATATATATATATATATGTAGAGTGCCGTTTTCTCTACAGTTTCCTAGCATTCTGTTTCAGACTGCACACTCTCCATTAAACCAGGGAGCCAGCCTAACCCTGTTTTTTATTGTTTTCTTTTTCAACGGCGCTACATTGTCTAAAGCAATACGCAGAGAACTAGCAACCCTATCAACAAAATCATCAACCTGTGAAGGGGAATAAACTAAACTTTTGCCCTCTGCAGCACTGCTCAGCAACACAGAGGAGAAAGAAAGTGAAAAAGATTCTTATTTGATAATGATCTGCCAAAGTGAAACCTTCTTTTGGGGGAGGAGAACTCTGTTAAAGTAATCCTGAAGGTAATTAAAAAGTGTTCAGAGAGGACAGGGCTGTGAGGAAATTCTGTTATTTCTACACATTCTATGCCGTATGTCAGCACAAGATCCAAAGTATGAAGATGAGAATGTGTGGGACTATTCACATTTTGAAAAAGCCAATCATATTTAAGACAGCATTAAAGGCTGCTTTTAAGCTATCAGCTTTAATGTCATTATGGATGTTAAAATTCCCCACTATGATGACGTTTTGCAATTTGGGTGATGGAAACTAAAAGTTAAATGTTCAAAAAGAGTTGTAATTATCAACTGCCTTTGGAGTAATCAGTAAGTCAGTCTGAAAGATTGTTGCTCTCCTCCTCCTCGCCCAGAACTTCTGGGTATGTGAAAATGTTATTAAGTAGAAGGAGTTGCCTCATTTATGCTCACATAATCCTCTTGCTGCAGCCAGGTTTCTGTAAGGCAAGATAAATCAGTGTGATTATCACAAATCAAGTCATTAGCTGACTTTTTGAGGAAAGAGATCTTAAATTAAATAAACCACATTTAATCATTGAAACTTTTTCCTCAATTGGAGTTATTTTTATTAGATTATCATGATTTACTCCTTTTGGATTATTTTCTAATTTATTTGATTTTGGTTGTGGGCAAGACACTGTCTGGATGGAGTAAAGAGTTGGTAACAGTAGAGAAGCTGCAGAGACGTATGTTAAACTCCGTCCCTAATGGCTCATTTTTTCAACTGTCAGCTGACAGGAAAGGGGGTATGAGAGAGGGGGAGAGACATGCGGGAAAGGACCACAGGCCGGATTCGAACCCAGGTCGCCCGTATGGAGGAATAAGGCCTGCATGCACACCCTTAATATTATATATATCGGATGAAATCAAGTGAAGCACCAAAGTAATAGAATGAAAATGTCGTGATAATTATTTGGATGGCAAAAAGTCATTAAAGAATATTTTTTTTAAGTAGAACCACTATTGCAAATGTCATAATTTCTTACAAATCATCATTTTTGAGGTGGGCCTAAATAAAAAAAAAATAAATAAAAAAATTAAAAGTTTCTTTCATTCACACTGTGTTTCATACATTTCTTACTTCCCCAAACAGATTATCAGCACAGTTAACACTAGAACTCCCGAGGCAGTGATTTTGATGGTTTTCTGATTTTGAAGTCGACATGTTAGCCAGGAATGCTAAGCTAAAGTACTTTGTTTTTTGTCAGTAAAAAAGCTGTTTCAATGAAAGATATTTCTATGACTTTATGGAGAGAAGACTATAAAGAGTATTTTAATGAAAGTTTTCTTTCCACCAGGACCCACAAGCAAAAGAAACATGACCATCTTCCAGAACCAGGATCCAGCCTTGTGTCATTTAAGAGCAACATGTCAAAGGATAAAGAAATATATTTTCAATCTACTGAATCTGTATCCCAAGAAACGTGAGCTGTAGCTAACTGCTGTAACAATGGAAACTGAGTCAGCATCAAACGCTTTTATTCTAACACATCTTTAACATGAACTAGTTCCCCACAACTGCAGCAGTAAAAATTTGAATTTGATTTTACTGGATTCGCTCTGAATGCTGTTACATCTTTTTTAACAGCTCTGATTTTTTTCCCCTAATAATTGAATGCGTGTATATTTAGAAGAAACTCGAGGAGCTTGCTTTATACCCTGACTTTTGTCCTATCTCTATCTCTTTCTATCTCCCCATAGTCATCTCCATTTCTTTTTCCGTGTCCATTGTAAAAAATTTTACTCCCTAAATTATTTTAAGTAAAGTTTCATATTAGTTGTGTTCTTTTAAAGTAGACTATTGACAGTGAAAGTCAAGGTGATGCGTTGTTCTATGAGGAGAGATCAACATGTTAGTCAGCAATGTAAAGTACTTTGGTTTTTAGCGGTAAATAAGCTGTTTCAATGAAAGATGTTCCAATGAATTTATGGAGAGAGGACTATAAAGTGTTTCAATGGAAGTTTTCTTTCCACCAGGATCCATGAGAAAAAGACACATAAACATCTTCCAGAACCAGGATCCAGCTGTGTGTCATTTAAGAGCAACACATCAAAGGATAAAAAAATAGATTTTCAAACTTCTGAAGCTCCATCCAGAGAAAGGTGAGCTGTACCTAACTGCTGTAACAATGGAAACTGAGTCAGCCTCAAATGTTTTTAATCCAACATATTTTAACGTGAATTAAGCTTTTTCCCATATTTCTATGCCAAAAGGTAAGTGTTTGGAGTTCCAAACAACTACATAAGTGAAAGTGTAGATGTGAAAAAATAGAGAGCTGGGAATGGTATTCTGAGATTTCAGAGCCTTAACCTGAGTTCATGTTCACGTTCATGTCCATCCCCGCTCTCCTCATCCTCTGCAGGAAGTACAAGCTCTTCTGTGCCCTTTTGACCAGTGAGGTGGTGTTTCCAGTCCAGGTGAGGGTGTCTGTGATGTGCATCCCCAGGAATTTGGTGCTGCTGACCACCTCTACAGTTGAGCTGTTGATGAGTAGTCGAGTGTGGGGAGCCTGTGCTTAGGGTGATGACATCAGAGGTGTTCTGTCCGACCCGAACTGACTGAGGTCTGTCTGCGAGTAAGTCTAGCAGCCAATTGCAGAGGGGTGTAATGAAGCCCAGCTATTCCAGTTTTCCTATCAGATGCCTGGAGCTCCTTCAAGGCAGAGTGCCTCCACTCCCTGATGGGGAACAGCTTTCACTGCTTGAGGGCTGTTTAGTGCCTCAAACCTTCCAAAAAAGTTGTTTAGTCCATTTAGGAAGTCAGCATCAGCTACACCGACCGAGGGCAGGGTGTGTGGTAGTCTGTCTGTCTGTACAATCAGTACATGTCCTTTTGGATTTTCCTTCCTTTAATATTTCCACATCCCCATATTTCCCTTGGTTTTGCACTGAGCATTATTCATTTCATCCACTGATACTAACTGATATGAATATTAACTTACTTATTTACTTTTTGAATACATCACATGTAGCTATATACAGCCACTCCCTAGTGTGACTGTGGGTGGCTTTTGGCCTGGAGTTGATGTCATCAGACAGTGCCCAACCTTCGCTGGATTTTTTGACCCTTAACCGCTACACCCTTCAGCTGGCAGGTCAGCAGCTGTGGCCAGGTCACTGTTGATCATCTCCAGGTCTCCAGGCCCTACTCCTCCCTCTTAAACCACAACCAGCATGAGCCTCTCTCTGCGGCCTCCCCAATCCTGCTGACAGTGGTCTTCCTCTCCTTGCCAGATATTCCAAGAGCAGTGAGCACAGACCACATCGACTGTGCTGGGAATCCTCTGCATCCGACCTCCACTGGAAGCAGCCATGCTTGCCAGCCTTTGTGTTTGCATTCCATGATGAGGTCCTGGAATTTTTAGGTTCTTCCTTTCATGGGCCTCCTGACAGCCTTACTCCCAAGGCACAGTCAGCTCCACCAGGATGATTTGCTTAGCTTGTTCTGACCAGATGACAATGTCAGGCCTCAACGTGGTCTGGACGATGGGTGGGAAAGTGAGCTTTTTCCCCAGGTCGACTGTCATCTCCCACCCCTGTGCCCCCTGGAGGATGTTGGTTCTGTCTCTTTTATAAGAGGATGGCTTTTCTCCTGCCCTGACAAATTTCATCGATGGTACTTGTGGCTAAGTCGGGTGCGGTCTTCTCCTGGCCTGTCCGAAAATGTCAGCCATCACTCGGAGCACTTGGTCATGCCGCCACATATATCTCCCCTGATTTAGAGCGATTTGGCAGCCTGATAAAATGTGGGCCAGTTTCCCCCCTTTTTCCACACATGTTGCAGAGCGGGTCCTGCCTCAGGACTCTAGTCAGCTTTTCTGACTAGAGTGTCTGCTGCCCACTTATGGCCTGTTCATGTTGTGACTCCTGCATTGCTTACTTGCTTGTCCTTTGTGTCTCTGAGCATCATTGCCACCATGCACTTGGCCTCCTTGAACTCCTCCACCAACTGCAGTGAAGCTGTGAGGGATACCAAGCCACCGCCTCAGATGTTTGTTCCCTCTCCTCTCCACTCCTTCCACTGGGATTTGATAAACTGTCAGCAGCCACATAAGCCTTGGTAGGAGCCCATGCTGGTATATCCAGGTCTTGAACTTGCCAGGTAGGCCTGACTTCCATCCTCCTTAGCCACTCGTCTGCCTGATTTGCAGTGTCGGAGATGTTGTTTCTGTCACTGAGGGTGTTGTCGTACCACTTCCCCAGGCATTTAATGGGGTTCTCCCTGATTGTAGGGATTTGCTCACCTTGGACATGCAGTTTGAAAGCCTCTGTTAGTTTCCCCTTATCACCATGCTCTGTGACTTCCTCGGCTTAAAAGCCATTATGCTAAAGCACTGAGAGTCTTCAGGATCCACCTTGCCTGCACATGCGTTGTGGTTGTTATGGTGAGGTCATCCATGAATCCTCTCAGTGGGTTGTCTGCTCCCTGCTGCCGTAACTGGTCCCTTGGCCTCTGCTGCTGCTGTAATCACGAGGTTCATCCCCATGATGATCAGAATGGGGGATACTGGGCATCTTCTTACAATGCCCTTCTCCAGTTGCTGCCATGCAGTGGTGAACTTGGCAGTCTGGAACTGCAGCTTAAATGACCCCAGGTAGCTGTTAATTATTTGCCTGATCTTGTCGGGGATGTGGTACTGCTCCATAGTCTTGTTGATGAGGGAATGGGGCATGGACCCATATGAATTTGCAAGGTACAGCCAGACAATTGTTAGGTTGCCCTTGCTCCCCCTGGCCTCCTGGATCAGATGGCTGAGGATGGTGGTGTGTTCCAGGCATCCAGAGAACCCTGGAATCCCCCCTTCTGAATCGAGGTGTTGACATATCCATTTGCTGTCATGTAGTTAGTTATTCTTCTTGCCAAGACTGAGAAAAATATCTTAGCTTCTACACTCAGCAGAGAGATGGTGTTGAACTGGCCGATCGCAGAACAGTCCTTCTCCTTTGGCACGAAGCAGCCCTCTGACACTCTCCAGTTAGTTGGTATGTTGCCCTTTGCCCAGATTGTCCGGAGGAGCTTCCAAAGTCTACGTAGTAGAAGTGGACACTCCTTGTACACTTTGAAAGGCAACCCGCTTTGTCCAGGGGCTGATGATCCTAATAAGGTTTTAGTAAACCTATAGGGGTCTTTGATGAATTGCACCCTCTTTCCCCTCTTCTTCTTTCTCTGCTTCCGTGTCTGCTCCGCCCTTCTCAGCCTGCGAAGCTGCTCACGAAGCCCTGACAATTCCCTCTTTTTCCCCTTCGGTGGAATTCTTGAACTGCCTGGATAGTGCCTTTATCTCTTTCTGCAAGCTCTGGATCTCCTTCTCCCTCCGATTTGGTTGCCGGGCATTTAGAGTGCTGGTCTTCCTCTCCTTGACACCAAACCGCTCCTTGGCCACATTGTAGATGATTGCCATCATCGTTGCCATCTTCTGTTCTGGTGTCCCTACAAGAGCAGTTTAAATAATCTTACACAGGTCCTCATCCAGCTGCTGCCAATCATTGTTGCTGTTCATTTTCGGGCCATTTTATTCTTTACTTAGAAGGTTGGGGCTGCCAGGAGGCAACAGAGTTGACCACTGTGTGGTTGAAAGGCAAAGCCGTTGCCAAGAGATCTCCAGTGCTGTGGGGTGCCTCCTGACTGGGGTTCTCCTGCATCTGACATGGTGTTGCTTCCCTGTGTTGCAACAAAATTGCCTCCTCTCCACACTTAGTCTTGGCTTGATGGATCTTGAGCCCTCTGGTGTTCTTGCATATCCTGCCACATTGGCATCGCACTTCTGGTGCCATCCCTGTCAGTGTGGTGTGGGTGCGCCTTCTCATTAACCGTGTGTCAGTCCTGGTCTGTAACGATGTTTCCGTCCTTGTGGTCCTTCGTAGCTTGATTTGGTGCCTTCTTGCGAGTGCTGTACATAAGGTTGCTAGCCTCATGCACCCATGCCAGGCTTTCCTGGAGGTCAGCTGTCTCTCCAGCATCACAGATCTTCCTCAGTTGGCATCCAGCCTTTCCTGGACGTCACTGGCTGCCCAGAATTTACTTATTGAATACATCACGTGATGCTATACATACAGCCACTCCCTAATGTGACTGTGGGTGGCTTTTGGCCTGGAGCTGGTGTCATCAGACTTAAAAAGGCCACCAGCTGTAATGATCAGAACAGATGGACTCAGAATTCAAACCACACAACCAGTGTGAAAGCGTAACACAGTTTATTGAAACAAAACTGCTGCAGGTAGTGTCAGCCACTAGGGCAGAAATCTGTGGAGACGGAGACAGAAAATTAATGACTAGGTTAGGTTTACGATGTGCATGAATCACAAACATAATGTCACTAACCTTCTCTTAGCTCTCAGTCTGGGAAGAACCACAAGGTTAGGTCCGAGCCAGTTAACAGCAGAGCAGATGTTGCTGTCACTGGTCAAGAGGTCCCAGAGAATAACTCCAGCTGAGTTACGATGATCCATGGTCAGGCAGAGAGTGAGAACCATGATGACAGGAGGAACAGAAGGACAAACCAGAAGCCGTAATTGGCAGGGTCATAGCCAATGAAGCACCATAGGGAAATTCAAGACGAGGTCCGGAAACAGTTCCTGGTTAGGCAACAGGCAAAAAGACAAACTGAGATCATGACACCAGCTCCAACACGACCCTGATGGATTAAGCAGGAAAACATGATGCAAGCTGCGAACCTGTCATCTATTATTAAATGAACAAGCAGCGAGGTTGTTGTGTTGAAAAATACAGTAATAAAACGTTTTCACATTGGGAATATTTTTCAGACATTTTTTTTCTTCTCTACGTGCTCCATACAGTTGAGAGTGGAAAATGTAAGATATTTATATAATTATTTCTTAGACTAAATCCTGCTGATTCTCACTTGGACCAGCAGGATCAGTAAACATTGAGCACAACAAGCAGTAAACTAATTTACCTCTAATCGTCAGATATACATTTATGGAATTTGTTTGTCTGTGTGTGGACTGCGAAAAGGTGACCTTATATTTTCCTGGTTCCTCTACAGAATGGACCAGCAGAGCTCAGAGTTTACCAGCGGTGTGTCTGACCAGCAGCATGAAACTCACCTGGACTCAGTATTCATGGTCTGTAAATCCACCACAACTTTTACTTTGGTTCTGTTTACAGTCATCTTCGTCCTGCACTTTATGGTCCATTTGACAGTCAGTCTTTCCAACATGGCTCAATGATTTTAGTCTGTGTATTTTACTCTTTCTCAATGTCCTGTTCCAGCTGCTGGAGGATAAAATTTGCACTTTTGTAAAGAATGAGCTGGAGAAGATCCAGAAGATTCTTTGTACAGATCAGCAAGAAACCGCAAAGAGTCAAAGAGATAATGAGGACTTGAAGGGCATGAATGACGAGCAAAATAGAAGCAGCAGAGAGGCACTGATGAAGATCACAGTGAACTTCCTGAGGATGATGAATCAGGAGGAGCTGGCTGACTGTCTAAAGAGCAGTAAGAGGGTCTCAATAGAGATGTAACCTGATTGATAAATCACATTTTCTAAAGTCTGAAGAGATGGAAACATATTATTGCAAAATATTAAGATGGCTTTATTTTCTTCCTGATATTTGGCATTTTCTTTTAGAATTCTTCTGTCAAGAAGAACTTAAATCTGTTCTGAAGAAGAAGTTCCAGTCTGTGTTTGAGGGAATCGCTAAAGCAGGAAGTCCAACCCCTCTGAACCAGATCTACACAGAGCGCTACATCACAGAGGGAGGAACTGGAGAGGTCAATGATGAACATGAGGTCAGACAGATTGAAGCAGCATCCAGGAAACCAAACAGACCAGAAACAATAATCAGACCAGAAGACATTTTTAAAGTGCCGCCTGGAAGAGATCAGCCAATCAGAACAGTGATGACACAGGGAGTGGCTGGCATTGGGAAAACAGTCTTAACCCAGAAGTTCACTCTGGACTGGGCTGAAGGCAAAGCCCACCAGAACATCCAGTTCATATTTCCATTCACCTTCAGAGAGCTGAATGTGCTGAGAGAGAAAAAGTTCAGCTTGGTGGAACTTGTTCATCACTTCTTCACTGAAACCAAAGAAATCAGCAGCTTTGAAGACTTCCAGGTTCTGATCATCTTGGATGGTCTGGATGAGAGTCGACTTCCTCTGGACTTCACCAACAAGGAGATCCTGACTGATGTTACAGAGTCCACCTCAGTGGATGTTCTGCTGATAAACCTCATCAGGGGGAAACTGCTTCCCTCTGCTCTCCTCTGGATAACCACACGACCTGCAGCAGCCAATCAGATCCCTGCTCAGTGTGTTGGCATGGTGACAGAGGTCAGAGGGTTCAATGACCCACAGAAGGAGGAGTACTTCAGGAAGAGATTCACAGATAAGAAGCGAGCCAGCAGGATCATCTCCCACATGAAGAAATCTCCAAGTCTCCACATCATGTGTCACATCCCAGTGTTCTGCTGGATCACTGCTACGGTTCTGGAGGATGTGTTGAAGACCAGAGAGGGAGGAGAGCTGCCCAGCACCCTGACTGAGATGTACATCCACTTCCTGGTGGTTCAGACCAAAGTGAAGAAGATCAAGTATGATGGAGGAGCTGAAACAGATCAACACTGGAGTCCAGAGAGCAGGAAGATGATTGAGTCTCTGGGAAAACTGGCTTTTGATCAGCTGCAGAAAGGAAAGCTGATCTTCTATGAATCAGACCTGACAGAGTGTGGCATCGATATCACAGCAGCCTCAGTTTACTCAGGAGTGTTCACACAGATCTTTAGAGAGGAGAGAGGGCTGTACCAGGAGAAGGTGTTCTGCTTCGTCCATCTGAGTGTTCAGGAGTTTCTGGCTGCTCTTCATGTTCATCTGACCTTCATCAACTCTGGGATCAACCTGATGGAAGAAACACAAACATCTATGCAGAATGAACCAAAGTATCTCCATCAGACAGCAGTAGACCAGGCCTTACAGAGTCCAAATGGACACCTGGACTTGTTCCTCCGCTTCCTCCTGGGACTTTCACTGCAGACCAATCAGAGACTCCTAAAAGGTCTGCTGACACAGACAGGAAGTAGCTCCCAGACCAACCAGAAAACAGTTCAGTACATCAAGAAGAAGATCAGTGGGAATGTTTCTGCAGAGAAAAGCATCAACCTGTTCCACTGTCTGAATGAACTGAAGGATCGTTCTCTGGTCCAGGAGATCCAGTGGTCTCTGGGGTCAGGAAGTCTCTCCACACATCAACTGTCTCTTGCTCAATGGTCAGCTCTGATTTTCATCTTAGTGACATCAGGAGAAGATCTGGATGTGTTCGACCTGAAGACGTATTCTGCGTCAGAGGAGGTTCTTCTGAGGCTGCTGCCAGTGGTTAAAGCCTCCAACAAAGCTCTGTAAGGACATTGATTATTACTGTATTTGTTGTTGCTAATGATGGGGTAAATATGGATTCATGTTGATTCAGTTCATTCACGATGATTCAGTCCAACACAAAAGGAAACATGTAGATGTGCAAAATAAGGCAAATTCATCAATCTCTCTATGGGAATATTAGAGACTGGAATGAATTTTGATCAATTGTTTATTAACATATTTTTCTCCATATCTCCCCAGATTGAGTGGTTGCAACCTCTCAGAGAAAAGCTGTGCAGCTCTGTCCTCGGTTCTCAGCTCCCAGTCCTCCAGTCTCAGAGAACTGGACCTGAGTAACAACAACCTGCAGGATTCAGGAGCGAAGCTTCTCTCCGCTGGCCTGAGGAGTCCAAACTGCAAACTAGAAACTCTCAGGTATATATTCTCTATCCTGCTGAAACCAGATGTCAGGGATTGGCTGATATTCGATATGATGCAATTGATTCAATAATGGATTCGTTAACCTTACTTGTCTGACCATTATTTTCTATGAATTCAAACCACAGCTTTATTCTTTGTCTCAGCTTCTTGACTCTATCACAAAGGTTAAAATTATCTAAACATAAGTTTATCTTGTTTTAGGATTAGTTTAAGGAAATCTCAAAGCGTGCCCCTTCGGTAGACACTTTGATAGTCAGTGAAAGTTAAGTTTTACTACCAATTTTTTCTATTACAAATTTGCACAAAGCTATGTTAATAGTCAGCAAAATTTCTAACATGCTCAATTTATGCAAATGCAGTATTGCCATGAAATTAGAAATCCTCCTCATGAGACCAAATATTCCACGTTATCATCCTTCAACTGCATCTGGTCTTTTTTGTCTTTTTACAAGGCAGTAAAGTCCAGTTGCAGATCCCAAGAATTATATGATGCAAAGAAAGTGTTTTTATTGCAGTTTTGCAAAATATAAGAATTTCTTCGAACTGGCTCCTCGAACACCCGCCCAGGTATGTTATTCGGGCCTGGTGCCTTCCTAGGGTTCACTCTCCTTAAAGTCTTCCACATGTAAGGTAGAGTGCCTCCTCCCCCTGATGGGGAACAGCTTTCACTGTTGGAGTGCTATTTAGTCCCCATAACCTTCCAAAGAATTGGTTTAGTTCATTTAGGAAGTCAGCTTTTGCTGCATCTACCGGGGGGGGAGGAGGGTGTGTTTTCGTCTTTGATCCCCTTGCTACATCCTCCTGGTGTTGCTGGCCTCGTGGAAGAGATCCTGGATTTTTTTTTGGCTGTGGCTCTGCTTCGGTGATCTGATGGCACGTTTCAAGTTGGCTTGCACTTTCTTCAGTGCTTCTCTGTTTCGAAACGTGAAGGCTAAGTTCAGTGCTCTTTTTGAACCTCCTCAGTTATTGAGGGTGGTTGGTGGGCCCAGGTAATGTTCTTTGTGATGCTGATGTCCTCAATGCATTTGTTGATACAGGCTGACACAGTAATGACATATTCATCAATATTCATATTGTTACCATAAGTTGCTGCAGCTTTGAAAATGTTTTAGTCAGAGCATTCTAAACAGCCTGGGTGCCTCCATTGCCCCTCCAGTCCACACCCTGACCTTCACTGTTGGTTTAGCTCTGATAAGCTGCGGCCTGTATGCAGGAATAAGAAGACAGAAAGGTGATCTGACAAGCTGGGATGGGGCGGGGTTTGCTCTTGGAATAAACCAGGTCTAGAGTGTTCTGTCCCCTAGTTGCAAAGTCTACATGTTGGTAAAAATGAGGTAGACAGTCTTCAAATTAGCCTGGTTGAAATCCCCAGCGATGAAGAAAACGCCCTCCCTGTGTACATATTGGAGCTCAGAAATAGCCTGGTATAGAGTACTCATGGCATCTTTTGTATTAGTGCTGGGGGGAACATATACTGTACAGCAGTGATGCTAACCACAATTAACTCTCTAGGCAGATAGAACGGTCTGTAGTAACAATCAGAAACCCGATGTCTAGAGAGCAAAAGGCAGCTTGGACTACCCTCGGACCCTGAAGCAGCTGGATGACCTTGCCACATGGATAGATCTACGTCTCACGGAGTGTGGCATAGAACGAGAGCTCCGACGTCAGAGTCCTCAACCAGCTCCTCATCCTGTCCCTTTGCACCTTTGTCGGTTCCTAGTCCGCCCCAAACACCAGATCCTGAACCGATGCATCTGGGACGCACACGCTTGTCCGAGGAGGACAAGAATCTATGTCAGTGGCTGGACCTAGGATTGCACCTATTCATGGATTACGTGGTTCTATTGGCTTCATCAGGGTGTTATCTACAGCTCTTGCTGGTGTCATGATTGGTTTAAGGTTAAACCCACATGCAGAACACAAACGGAGGCTGAGTAAAAGTTTAACAGAGTTTATTGAAATATGTTTTGACACAAAGACATGAACTGGATCAGGTACTGGTCCGGGTTGGGTTCACTGATGTCTACAGAGATGGACAGTTTGATTAGCCAGGCAGTCAGATGATTAATTGAGTCTTTAAGATAATTCAGAGTCTACCTTGAAGGAGTCCAGGCTTTACTTGTGAGAGAGGGAACCGTTGGGTCCAGAGACTGTTGGTTCAGCAGAGTGCACAAAGCAGCAGCAGCGTCTAGCTTCTGACTTTGAATGGCAGACCTTGATCAGAGTTTCCAGCTCTTCTCTGAGAGCAGCAGGAGAAATCCAGACTGGAATCTTCAGGTTTGGCTCACCAGTGCTGGAAGGCAGGTTAAGCTCACCCAGAGCTTCAGACTTGAGACAGGTTTCCTGTGAGCAAAGACAGAGGAAGATTAGAATCAGTTTTCTCACTTGAGATGACTAAGATTCTTTCTAGTAACAGAGGCTCAGGTTTGCTAACCAAACTAAGGTCAACACTGCAGTGTTGAAGGAAGGTCTGGCAGCTGCTTATGTAGGGAAGGTCTCCTGATGAGTAGATGAGCTCCAGGTGTGCTGGAGGGCTCCAGCCCAGGAGACCCACGGCGCACTCTGCTGGTGGAAGGTGGTACATCCCCAGATCCCAACAGCTGGAGCAGTTTGCAGCCGAGTGTAAAGCGAGCAGGATGAGGATCACTGCCTCCGAATCCGAAACCATGGTCTTGAGCCAGTCAAGGGTAGAGTGTCTACTCTGGGTTGGGGAGGATGTGCTGTCCATAGTGGAAGAGCTTAATTATCTTGGGGTCTTGTTCACGAATGAGGGGAAAATGGAGCGGGAGATTGACAAGCAGATTGGTACAGCTTCTGCTGTGAAGCGGGTGCTGTACCGGTCCATAGTGGTAAAGAGAGAGCTGAGCCAAGAGTCAAAGCTCTCGATTTACCGTTAGATCTAAGTTCCTACCCTCATCTATGGTCATGAGCTTTGGGTCATGACCAAAAGTACAAGGTCCCAGCTACAAGCGGCTCAAATTAGTTTTCTCCATAGTGTGTCTGGGCTCTCTCTTAGAGATAGGGGGAGGAGCTCAGTCATCCGGTTAGGACTCAGAGTAGAGCCGCTGCTCCTCTACATCGAGAGGAGCCAGTTGAGGTGGCATCTGGTTAGGATGCCTCCTGAATGCCTCCCTGGTGAGGTGTCCTGGGCACGTCCCACCAAGAGGAGACCCAGAAGGAGATTTATGGATGGATGGATGGATGGATGGATGGATGGAGGGATGGATGGATGGATGGATGGATGGATAATGTGAACTGGTATAGCAAGCCTTACAAAAAAGAGAAAACAGCAAGAATGAATGATATACTTAAGGAATGATATACTGGAGAACAGTAACTCAGAAAATAAGTCATGAAGATTATGATATAGTTTGGAGAAGATCTTATTAAACTATATAAGCATTTGGACCCTTAATGCATTTGCTGCTAAGATCCACAATATCAAGTGAAAGAAAAATATAGAGAACAAACATGTTTGTGTTGAATTGTGTGTCTGCAGGTTATCAGGCTGTCTGATCTCAGAGGAAGGCTGTGCTTCTCTGGCCTCAGCTCTGAGATCCAACCCCTCCCATCTGAAAGAGTTGGACCTGAGCTACAATCATCCAGGAGAGTCAGGAGTGAAGCTGCTGTCGGCTGGACTGAAGGATCCAGAGTGGGGACTGGAAGATCTCAGGTATGGAGGAACCTGTAGAGACAGTCTGATTGGGAAGGATGGGTCAGAACGCTCTCATTTTTTGACATTGTTGGTCTGACAAAAAAAAAAACAGTACTAAAAATCTGCATTTCAAAATTAGAAATAAGTTAAACGTAGCCCCTTATTATTGAATAGGAAGCACTGTGATGAGCACTTGGTCTAACATAATCATTTGAATGTTTTTCCTTCTATACATTGAGGTTATTTGAGGCCATCCAGGCTTGATAAAAGTGAATTAAAAGTGTACTTTAAATTAAAAGTTTGAAAACATGACCAAATCCTAATAATAATATTGTCTGTATTTTAAAGGTCTACAACTTTACAAATGTTATTATTTTTTAGGATTTCTAATCGGATATAAAGCTTTAAATCTTTGCCTACATTTTGAAAAAAAAGATAAATCAATGTTAGTTATTTTTAAACCAGGTTGCGCATTGCATGCCGTGTTGTAGTCAAGACCACCTTACTTGAGACCAAATCAAAATCAAGACCAGGGTGTAGTTATAAAGTTGGTTGGTGTGTTGTTTTTTTTCTTTTATTCTTTCTTGTTTTTTGCAGGTGTGGAAATTATTCTGGTATTTACTCTGTCTTTTTTGTTTTTATTCTCCTTTATTCTCTCTTTCTCTCTTCCTCCAGTTTTTTTTCCTCTCTCCCCTTTTTGTCTCTTTTACTTTTATATTTTCAAAAGGTACTTCTAAAATAGTTTAATACACATTATTTATATCAACAGCTATGATCGGCCATCTGGGAAGCCAAATGACATTAATTATCAGTGCTCTACTGGCATAAAAGAGACGTGAAAAAAAGAGCTAGATCATCAAAGCAAATAAATAAAAAAAAAATCAGTATCAGGGCTCGATGTTAACTATCGCCCGATCTCCCGGGGCAAGTAGTTTTTATTGTCGGGAGAGTACAAATTTCATTGCATTTGCCCGCCAGGCAAGTGCAATGATCGCAAAAAATGATTATTTATCACTCAAAATTACTTTAAAATCACCGACAGTGGATGAAAACGACCCAGAAGCGTTGCCGGCGCCATTTTTGTTGTTTTGTACACATTCTTGCGTGATTTGTAAAAAGCCGCGTGATTTTCCGGCAGATGGCGTGATTTTTGTCTACCTAGTGGTAATTTAGATGTAGTTACCAAAACGACAAACGCCTGCATTTATTTTGTCAGGGAAAACTAATCCTGAGTCAGTTAAAGTCAGGGAATTCTGAAATGATGTCAGACTGTGGAAACCCTGAATAAAATAACTATGTATAAAGATTCTCTAGAAAAGTCACATTATATTAATAGTATTATCTTGTATAAACATACCGTGACTCTAAAATAAAAGTTATTCATTTGTGACATTGACTTCTGTCTTGTGATTTATCTGAAGTTTTTAACCTGTCAAGTTTTTTTTAGATTTTTAACATTACAATTTATATTTTTCCAAGCACACAACAGTTTAAAGCAAAGTTGAGTTTGAAAAGAATGTGCAGGAAGGATTGAAAAGCATGTTAACACGGTAATGTAGGCTTGAGCTCATTATCTGACGCATGCAGATACACACCAGGAACCTGGAAACTTAAAAAATACTGAATTACTAAAAACATTTAAAAAAACAAACATGTTTCATTGATATAAATACAAAAATTGTCATGATTTTATCTAAAGCTCGGACCCACATGCAGCGAAGCCAAACAGAGAGACACAGAGTAAAAGTTCAACAGGTTTTATTGAAAGGTATTTAGAGTTCGGTGCAGAGTTCCTCCGAACACTGCTCGGCCGGAAAACTGAAAGACGAGGGGAAGACAGACTGTTAGATTCAGGCTCAGTGGGGAATTGGAGTTGTTAATCTTGAAGGAGAGGATTTGTTGCCACTCATGTTTCCAGAGAAGAAGAGACACGTAGACTCCAGTCTGTGTGTTGGTCTTCCAGAGTTTGTTTGATTCGGTGGAGGGCGGAACAGGGTTTACCCAGAACTCGGACGGAGTGGAATGATGCAACCGCTGGTTGCAACTCAGTTTTCCTGTGGTACTTGAACGGGTCGTGGTGAAGATGATTTCCTTACTCAGAGAGTGATCTCAGCGTGCTCAAAGGTGGCTGGATCCAAACCTCCTGTTTGGAATCCGTCGCTCAGTGTGAGACTCAGTTATCCCACTTGGGAGAAGGCGGTCCGAAAAGGTCCAGTTTGCAGGAAGGCTACCCCAAACTGGCAAACTCTCTGGCGTCAAAGTAGTGGCCACCAGCAGCTTAAGAGCAGTCCGGTGATGAGGCAACAGCTTGCAGGTGTTTGAGGAGGCGAACCGGAGCCAGGCGCCTCCTGGTGGTGGAAGGGAGAAACACAAAAGAATAGACAAACAGGCGAACACAAAAACTGGGATCCTGACAAAATGAATATTAGGAACTATATTTATCAAACATTATACTGGGCAAGTAAAAATAGTTTCTGGGCAAATGAAATGTGAAAGTCACTTGCCCTTTGGGCAAGTGGTAAAAATCCTTAACGTCAAACCCTGAGTATAAAGTATATGTAAATAAATAGTGAACAATTAATATTGTGGAGGTGTAAAACTATTAGCTTCTGCTAAAAAGAAATACTTTTAGTCCTTTTTCAAAAGTCTCAATTTCCTGTGGCTGTCTGAGATGGTCAGGGAGGGCATTTCAAGTCGGAGGAATGACCAGGAGAAGGCAACAGTCAGTGTGAACGCCCTGCATCAAAACACATTCATAATGATGAGGGATTACAAAGGATTTGAGCTTTTCAGAGGCCTGTTTTATTTATTTGACAGGCCTGGTGTATAATTATGTTTCATCAGAGCTAGCAGGAATTAAATTGTAATATTGGATGCTTATAATGATGTTGAGCTTTAATCAGGGTTGTATATAAAAGAAATTGGATGTCTCGTAAGGCTGTTTTCGGCTTTCTTCCAAAATGAGCGTTTGCCTTTGTCAAATATGATATGAGGGAATTAATAAGTTTATGCAAAGTTGTTTTTGAAAGATAACCTTTGGCTGAAAAGTGTGTGCAAGTTTCAGGCCCCATTGTGTGGCTGTGCAGATAGATAAATGAGACTCCTGGTGTCTCTCGGCTGACAACTCTTCCTCCCTTCTTTAGATTTTTAAAGTGGATGTGTCTGAATGTTGGACTTTTCCTTTCTCAGTGTCGGACAATATTTGTCTGCGACACGTGTAATTTCATTATGTGCATGCCTACAGAGACTGACGGTCTGACCCCACTCCTCCTTTCAGGGTGGAGCCTGCTGGAGTCCAATGGTTGACACCAGGTTTGAGGAAGTGTAAGTATTTTATAGCTCCTTTTAAAGCATTTTCTCATCAGTTACTAACCAATCGGCATCAAAGTGTCAATAAATGACCAATAACTGCAGCTGGATTGTTTATTCACTTCATCAGATTCCTTTCAACTTATCATCGACGCAAACACAGTGAGCAGAAAACTCAAAGTGTCCAACGGCAACAAGAAGGTGACATTGTTGGAGGAGGCTCAGCCATATCCTGACCATCTAGACAGGTTTGATGTTCCTCAGCTGCTGTGTTCATCTGAACTGACTGGCCGCTGTTACTGGGAGGTTGAGTGGCAGAAAACAGTTTATGTATCAGTGAGTTATAGAAGAATCAGAAGGAAAGGAGAAGAAAATGAAGTCTGTTGGTTTGGATGGAATGATCAGTCCTGGAGGCTGAGCTGCTCTGATATTGGTTACTATATTTGGCACAATAACAAACCAATATTCATCACCTCCTCCTCCCCCTCTGTCTCTAACAGAGTAGCAGTCTATGTGGACTGTCCTGCTGGCATTCTGTCCTTCTACAGAGTCTCTTCTGACTCTCTGATCCACCTCCACACCTTCAACACCACATTCACTGAACCTCGGTATCCTGGGTTTGGCTTCTGGCGGTCAAATCCAGGTTCCTCTTTGTTGTTTTGTTGAGTTGAATCTAAATTGCCTCATTCTGTTAGAGAAATGCTGTCACTATTAACCAGATAAATTAGTCTGTGCATGTCTGCCAGTTTTCTCAGAAACATGTTTTTAGATTGATTAATTCAGTCTGGATTTTTTTTTATTTTCCAGGATCCACATATTGCTTTTCTATTTGTTTCCAGTCAAAGCAGCAAACTGAATGTCTCAATATGCGCTGCCTATAAAAACTCTCATTCTTCGGAGCATTTAAGATTCACACACAACATATCAGTGATGCCGGGTCGGACTGGTAATCTGTGATAGTGGGCATTGGCCCGGTGGGCCAGTCCTAATTTCACTGTGCAAGGGCCGGCCCTCCTTAAATCATGCCGGCCCCAACACTCTCGGGCCGAAGCTCCTACCTGTGACTCAAGCAGCTCAAGAAGTAATCCAATGTTAACTACTTAAATGATGCATGCGGTATATATAGCCCTTCCTTGTCATGCTCATCATTGTGAAGGTTGGTATATGGTGTCTGTTGGGTTCAAAAATGTAGGTTTGTAAAAGAAGAACTGAAATACACAATAAGGGATTTTCATACAGCTTCTGCAGAAGGAGAGACAGTTGAACCCCCGACTCAAACACACTGTCTCCCACCAGACCTCCTCTGCAGAGCGTTTTATTAACAGAACATGACGCATGGTTACAAACAGAGTATTGTTCTGACAGGAAAGTTGATCAGGTCATAAGACAGGACGCTCCACGACTGAATCACAAGGCAGTGTGGTCCCCCGACTGAATCATGAGACGGAGTAAAGCATCTCATTTCTACAATGTTTCATATGAACACACATTCATTTTATAATCATCATTGAATAAACCTAACAGTGTCATTTTCTATTTCTTCAAACTTTAAAATCCTTGCAACAAACTAAATTATAATAAAACTAAAATGCTTCTTTAAACCGAACTACAATGTTCCACTTATATTTGGTGAATTTATGTTCGAATATTTTGCAAAAATATGTTGCGCTGCGTGATGGTTTTTTTTTATCTGTTCACATTATTCCATTTCATTGCCCACATGCCACCTAGACTGGCAGTGAATGCTGACACGCCGCTGAGCTTTCATGGATTCATTCAGTCCATAAATGGGCTAGAGGAAAAATGTCAGGGCCGAAAATCGTTCCCAGTCCGAGCCTGCAGTGAGGATCCATGTGATGAAGTCAACACAAGGCAGAGTATGTGTGTTCCTCCATGTGGAAGTCTCAGCGGATTGTCTGATGCTGAAGATGAAGCAAACCATTGATTGTTTCCAGCACCAACAAAGATGACTTTGAGCTCTTTGCAACCAATCGTTGTCATGTTATTTTATGTCTCCTTCTGTATAAACCATTTATAAACTGAATGATTGATGTTCTTTTTCTGTGATACCCTGTGATCCTTGCTGTGTTTGCAGTGAGATGACTAAGAAAAAGATATTGTACAAAAACGTTTTGTGCTCTTCTTTTATTTTTTCATCCAGACTGTTATATCTTCTACCAGGTGCATAAGTCTATTTATTATTTTTAGCAATATAGAGGTGAGGAAGAGATTTATGATTGTTTTGAACCTTAATGCTCCATGAAGGGACAGGTGCAATAATATAAGACAACAGAAAAGTAATCTAACAGAGGCTGGAAGGCCATTTATAAAAGATATTTCCCTGAAAGCAAATTTTATTTCTAAAGAAAGGTTTTATCTTTCATTTCATTTTATTTCTTCAGTTTTAAGAGTAAATTGGCTGTGCTATCTGTTCGCTGTTGTTGTTCTTTTGGTAGCAGATAAATGGTTTCGAATAGTTAAATTTTTTTTTCTTCAAATCACGAGTAACAGAAGAGACATGTGTGACTGTATCAATTAAAATCCAGGAGGCATGATTGAAACTCTGGTGTTTCTATGGTCTAAAGATGTCTGGTTTCAAGCCCCGGTCTAGGTGGGCAAAAAGGAGAGAGCGTTTCTTCCCCTTTCCCTTAAAGAAACTAAATCTGCCTTCCTGAGAAGGAGACACACATTAGCTCTCAGCAGTCCTTAGAAATGTTCTAAAAGATGCTGATTTCCTGTATAAAAGTGGAAACTGTTGTAATATTTGTGTACGGTAAACTAGATCAGTGAATAAACTCTACTGTGAGTTGAGTGACTTGTTTATGCTGCTTTTCTGAACATTTGCAGAAATTTTACTAATGATTCGCGATGTAACTGTTTGAATAACTATCAGTCTTTTTACCAGCTGTATAACATTGAGTTTTATTTTCCCATCCCCATCATTTTTGGGCACAGGCCAAAATAAAGATCATTTTACACATTATGTACGAGCTAAGCTACAGGGAAATGACAAAGGTAGCTTAACTACATCAAAAATTTCATGACAAAGTGATCAGTATCTAGTGATCAAAGAAACTGTTACAGACGGATGAGATCAATTCAATTGTTTATCAAACTCCTCTTATTCAACACGACTAATCCAGCTTTGCAATTCAGGAATGAATTGAACATTTAATTCTAAGATCTTGGATTACATTGCATCTTTTAGCCACAACAACATCAACATGTCTCAGACTAATACAGCAACTATCAATGAGTCAGTCAAATAAGTGTAAATTAGCCTTTAGTTTTAATTAAATCTTTGATCCACCTCAGTGCTTTTTGTTTTGATTTTTTTAAAGTAGCTAAAGGGATCTGTATATTCTTGGATTATGGAGTATTGCTATGAAGCTGTCTGTGTTTAGTAGAATGATTATTAGCCTCATTATGTACTACTACCATCTTCAAAAATATTAATTATCTAATTAAATTGACCATTTAAAAATCCCTGCACAGACTAATGCTGTCCTTCTAACTTCCCCAGCATGCATTCCTTTAATACACACATGCATTTAGAAGACAAACTTGTCTATCTTTGTAGGGCATTTCCAGTGACCCTCATTCATTTCTAACCCATGAATATAGCTGAGTTTTTATGAGAAGCTTTGCTGATTGTGTTAATTTCCGTAAATACCTGAATGTAGCTGCATTTGTGTCCCTAAATTTGTGTTGGATGTGGTGAAGGCACCTCTGTCTCTCCTTCCTCCCCCTCCATTATCTCCAGTTGATCTGGTACACCCGTTGCATACATACTTGTTGCGGGGATTTTTTTTTTTTATACAGTCTAGGGTGGAGACCATGACTATAGGTATGCAACGTTAAAAGGCTGGTGTACTCCTGCGATGTGTGCATTGGGAGAGGAGGATGACAGAAGTGTTGAAGGTCTAGAAATATATGGGAAAATCTAGTTTGAAACTTCTGTGCATGCTACCCACTACTTGGCCACAAAAGTAGCTTCACAACGGAAAAGATGTTTAAGGTAGTAAACCAGCTTCAGTGGTGACACCAGGGGATGGCCAGGACTTTGCAAAAAAGCTGGTAACCCAAACCCTTACCCCATTAGCCACCCCACTTCCCAGTGTAAATTGTAGGTGCATCAGTTGAGGATTTGATCCATTATGCACAGCCAGCGACATAACAGAATTTGAGGCAGATCTTTTAGTTCTCAGGCTCCTCTCCTGTGGAACCAACTACCAGTTTTAGTCCGTGAGGCAGACACCCTGTCTACTTTTAAGGCTAGGCTTAAAACTTTCCTTTTTGATAAAGCTTCTAGTTAGAGTGGCTCAGGTTATCCTGATCTATCTCTATAGTTCTGCTGCTATAGGCTTAAACTGCTGGAGGACATAGGGACCCCTTTTCATCATTCTGCTTCATTCTATCTCTATTCTCCCACTCTGCAGAATCTGTTAGTTCAATCTCTAACGTTCTGCTCTCTCTGCTTTTTCTCATAGTAGCTTCATCTGGTCTGTTCCTGTTTGGCTGTGACTCCATCCTGGAGAGAAATATCAGCTGTGCTGCTGCCATCAACACCTTTGTTTCTAGATGTTGGAGCTTGGCCTGTTTTCCAGTGTAGTCCTGTTTCTCTGACTGTGACTAACTGGATGTGCTCTCTTCATCCTCTGACATGGGAGCTGGCTCGGAGCTCGTCTGCCTGGCTGTGTGTTTCCTGGACGGGGCCGCCTGTGGAGCTGGTTGACAGTTGCCTTTTGTATCTATGCTTCTTTTTCTATGTCTGCTTCTGTCTCCTTGAACCCCAGTGGGCCTCAGCAGATGGCCGCTCACACTGAGCCTGGTTCTGCTGGAGGTTTCTTCCTGTTCAAAGGGAGTTTTTCCTCTCCACTGTCGCCACAAGCATGCTTAGTGTGAGGGATTGCTGAAGAGTCAATGAGTCGATGCAATCAGCTGGTTTTCCTCAGATAGAAAACTTTGAATCAATCTGACTGGATGAGCTGGTGAACTGGAAAGTCAGCTGAGATGACATGATGTGAATTGGAGATATAGAAATAAACTGAATAGATTTGAAATTGAATAACATAAAAAATTACACAATTAACCAAGTCAGAGGACTTGATGAAAGTGCTTTATACCACATTCAGTCATTCACCCATTCACCCACACACTGATGGTGACAAACTACATTGTAGCCACCAAGGGCGTAGGAATATGTTTACAATTGGGGGGGACACATGTCGGAAATCTGAGATTCGTAAATATTCAACAGAAATATATCTTAAG
>CM060083.1:42688665-42723665 GCA_030533445.1 Cyprinodon diabolis
ATGTTTTGACCCCGCCTACTGACTACAAAGGCGGGTCTTGCCTGGGCTTGTTCATCAACACTAATAGGATACGCCTGTTTGGCCAAGCCAGTCTAAATTTATCCTACACCTGGTTGTTTATATTATTTTAAGTGAATTTAACCTTTAAAGTTTACCAAAATGTAAAACAATGTCGTTCAAACTGCACTACTTTTTACTTATACTTTTCACTACATTACTTGAGTACATTTTTACTAGTGTTGCACCGATACCGATACCAGTATCGCACGGGGCCCCGATACTGCCCTAAACTGGTGGTATCGGTATCGGCGAGTACCAACCAATAGGGCTCCGATACCATTTTGAGAGCCATAAGTTTATTCAACTATTGTCACCCACTCCTGGTAGGCAATAAAAAGTTCTACTGGATTCACTTTGTATTAGATTTTTCCTGCTTTACAAAGGCAGGCAGCAGCTTGACATGAAGCCATGATGGCAATTATTTTACATTATTATGGTATCGGTATCGGCCGATACTGCACAGCCAGGTATCGGGTATCGGTATCAGGGCCAAAAAATGGCATCGGCGCAACACTAATTTTTACAGTAATTCTTATACTTAAGTACAAGCCATTTCAGATACTTTAAGACTTTTACTCAAGTAACATTTCAGTCAGTGACTTGGACTTTTACCAAAGTCATATTTTGGAGAGTTACTTATACTTTTACTTGACTCCGAGATTTCAGTACTTTATACGACACAGCTTGTGGCTCCCTGGAGTTTAAAAAAAAAAAAACGATGAAAATGGAAAAAGATGTATTTTTCTTTTTTGTTTGTTTTAATATTGTGCGCAGGAGGTCAAACATTCAGAATGTTTCCAATGCTGTTAAAATGTGTAAAATAAACAAATGTAAAGATTTGCGTCATAGCCTGCAACACCTTTCAGCGCGGCGCGGTGCCAGGCAGGTGGCTGTTTTAGACAAAGCGGAGGGTGTGTCTCTGGCCATGGATCCCAAAGGGGAAAAAAAGGAAGATAGCTGATGAGAACAGAGGATTCGTAGATGAATTGAGCGAATCATTACCACTGAGGAACGATTGCCTGATACTGGTATCGGTGCAACACTAATAAAAAGTGTTAGGAAAGGCATTTCCAGGGAAGGCATGCTAAATATTAACCTGACTCCGCCAGATGGATTTGCTCCGCATATCCATCTGGAAACCTTACGTTGAAGTAATTTTGGGAAGGGGCGAAAATACTGGTTAGCTGATTGGCCTATGTTGGTTATAGACGGGCCAAATAAACCAATCAGATCAACGAAGCATATGACGTACTAACAGAGCGACGACGAAAACACAACCACAAGCCAGGCTACTCTTGCCGAAACCAGTCGGGAGAAGAGCAAAAACATCTTTTCCTCTGAGAAAAGCCTCCAGAGCAGTGTTTTGCTCTTCTTTCAGTGAAGAAATACTCTGTAATTCCGATAAAACTTGCTCGATAGCCACGCTAACGCTAGTTTCATCGGCTGAAGCCGCCATGTTCTTTAGACTGAACTGTCGCGCTTCTCGTTGCGTCACACCTCAACCCGCCTCAAAGCCAACGCTGATTGGACGTTCCTTTGGTGAACGGCTCCAAATTTTCTTTAACGGAGAGTCTCCAGACTGATTAGCGAGTGAAATCTTGAAAGCTGGCGAGATCAGGATGGTCTCACGAGGCTAGCTAAATATGCAGCCGACTACCAAGTTGGCAGTGAGAGAAAAAGTGCGATTGCAGAACGTCGGCTGCTATTTAAGTTGCAAGCATGAGAAACTGTCCACAGAAGGAACTGGTAGTGCTCTGATGCAGGGATGGGAACTTTCTTCCATTTTTCCCCCCAAATTCTCAAAATAAAATTAACAATAAAAAAATCTGATTTCTATAATGTGTTGCTATAGTTTCATCAATGCAACCAAACCCAAAATATTAATATTGTTATGCAATTTAAACTTAAAGCACCAAATATCGTCTAGCAGAGTCACATGATGTTACATTTGCTCCAGGATAAACATTTAATCATGAATGCTAATTATATATTGAAGCCCACGTAGTCTTTTCCTATAGTGGGCTTATACACTTACAGCCTGTGTCGCCATACGAGGCTCATAGAAGCCTTTTATATTTTGGCGTCTCCAAACTGATTTGTTTTTTGGTCCAATATGACTGTTTGAACGGTTTGGGTTGCCGACCCCTGGTCTAGAGGAAAATAATTAATTTCTACTCCCAAAACTCAGTTTTTAAAATGATTTGAAGCTTGGACACCTTTCCTGAAGAAGACATTCCCCATGTTTCCGTGGGAGTCGGCTGAACTCTCCTTCATGGCCTTGAAGGTGCTCGCTTCTGCAATCTGCTGCACCTGAGCGTCCGTCAAGCTAAAGCCCAGGAAGCTGGAAATCTGGCGGATGCCTTTGCTGAGATCCTACAAGGCAGAAGACACCATCTATGAGCAGATTTTCACTTTAGTGGATACATTCAGAGAATCAGCCCAGTAACCAGAGGAGCCGACCTGTTTCAGCTCTTCATAGGTGACCACCATGATGTTGGGGTCGTCCATCTTCTTGTTCCAGGCTGAGGCGTGATCAAAGTACGATCCCCAGGCAACTACAGAAACAAATATTAATAACAATCCAATGATGTGTGATATAAGCATAATAAAACACTAAACATATGTTCTCTGATGATCACCTCTGATAGCAGGGCTCGTTCTAAAGGTTGCAGCTGGATTAGAACAGCCCAGCAGACCTCTCAATATTTAAACAGCTGATTATGTTTTTAAAGTGAACCAGGACCAATGAAATGCTCCTAATTAACTCCGCTCTGCCTGCTGTTTACTGACTCTCTTAAGACATAAACACAACAGACCTCATATGTGGAAGTTAGAGCTGTAAGAATCAGAAGCTGCACGGTAAATTATTCAGCTTATTAGTGGACATTAAAACATTTAAAATAAACCTGGCAGATATCCATTGTAGAGGTTCAGAGGGAATGTTATTAAGAAGCCTTTATTGATACAAGGCTAAAGTAATTAAAAACATGTAAGTAAGTAAGTGTAATGTTTATTTATAAAGCACCTTTCACGTACATAGGGTTCACAACGTGCTACACAAAATTAAAATGCAAATAAAATATATTTACAGACACAAAGACATGGTCATAAAACAATCCTTGATCTACTGGAATTAAAAAGCTTTCTTAAACAAATAGGTTTTCAGTGCGCTCTTTAAAACATCAACAGAGTCAAGGAAGCGCAAGTAGGGCGGGTGATCGTTCCAGAGCGCCACCGCCACCGCCTGTAAGGAGTGATCTCCCCTGGTCCTGTAACGAGTACAAGGGACCATGAATGGGTTCTGGTCCCGTAACGAGTACGAGGGACCATGAATGGGTTCTAGTCCCGTAACGAGTACAAGGGACCATGAATGGGTTCTGGACCTGTAACGAGTACGAGGGACCATGAGGGGGTTCTGGTCCCGTAACGAGTACGAGGGACCATGAATGGGTTCTGGACCTGTAACGAGTACGAGGGACCATGAGCGGGTTCTGGTCCCGTAACAAGTACGAGGGACCATGAATGGGTTCTGGACCTGTAACGAGTACGAGGGACCATGAGCAGATTCTGGTCCCGTAACGAGTACGAGAGAGACCATGAACAGGTTCTGGTCCCGTAACGAGTACGAGAGACCATGAGCGGGTTCCGGTCCCGTAACGAGTACAAGAGACCATGAGCGGGTTCCGGTCCCGTAACGAGTACGAGGGACCATGAGCGGGTTCCGGTCCCGTAACGAGTACGAGGGACCATGAACAGGTTCTGGTCCCATAACGAGTACGAGGGACCATGAACAGGTTCTGGTCCCGTAACGAGTACGGGAGACCATGAGCGAGTTCTGGTCCTGTAACGAGTACAAGGGACCATGAGCGAGTTCTGGTCCCGTAACAAGTACAAGGGACCATGAGCGAGTTCTGGTCCTGTAACGAGTACGAGAGACCATGAGCAAGTTCTGGTCCCGTAACGAGTACGAGAGACCATGAGCGAGTTCTGGTCCTGTAACGAGTACAAGTGACCATGAGCAGGTTCTGGTCCCGTACCGAGTACGAGGGACCATGAGCAGGTTCTGGTCCTGTAACGAGTACGAGAGAGACCATGAGCGAGTTCTGGTCCTGTAACGAGTACGAGAGACCATGAACAGGTTCTGGTCCCGTAACGAGTACGAGGGACCATGAATGGGTTCTGGTCCCGTAACGAGTACGAGGGACCATGAATGGGTTCTAGTCCCGTAACGAGTACAAGGGACCATGAATGGGTTCTGGACCTGTAACGAGTACGAGGGACCATGAGCGAGTTCTGGTCCTGTAACGAGTACGAGAGACCATGAGCGAGTTCTGGTCCTGTAACGAGTACAAGGGACCATGAGCGACTTCTGGTCCCGTAACGAGTACAAGGGACCATGAGCGAGTTCTGGTCCTGTAACGAGTACGAGAGACCATGAGCAAGTTCTGGTCCTGTAACGAGTACAAGGGACCATGAGCGAGTTCTGGTCCTGTAACGAGTACGAGAGACCATGAACAGGTTCTGGTCCCGTAACGAGTACGAGAGACCTTGAGCGAGTTCTGGTCCTGTAACGAGTACAAGTGACCATGAGCAGGTTCTGGTCCCGAACCGAGTACGAGGGACCATGAGCAGGTTCTGGTGCCGTAACGAGTACGAGGGACCATGAGCAGGTTCTGGTCCTGTAACGAGTACGAGAGAGACCATGAGCGAGTTCTGGTCCTGTAACGAGTACGAGAGACCATGAACAGGTTCTGGTCCCGTAACGAGTACGAGGGACCATGAACAGGTTCTGGTCCCGTAACGAGTACAAGGGACCATGAGCGAGTTCTGGTCCTGTAATGAGTACGAGAGACCATGAACAGGTTCTGGTCCCGTAACGAGTACGAGAGACCATGAGCGAGTTCTGGTCCTGTAACGAGTACAAGGGACCATGAGCGAGTTCTGGTCCTGTAACGAGTACGAGAGACCATGAACAGGTTCTGGTCCCGTAACGAGTACGAGAGACCATGAGCGAGTTCTGGTCTTGTAACGAGTACAAGGGACCATGAGCGAGTTCTGGTCCTGTAACGAGTACGAGAGACCATGAGCAAGTTCTGGTCCTGTAACGAGTACAAGGGACCATGAGCGAGTTCTGGTCCTGTAACGAGTACGAGAGACCATGAACAGGTTCCGGTCCCGTAACGAGTACGAGAGACCATGAGCGAGTTCTGGTCCTGTAACGAGTACAAGTGACCATGAACAGGTTCTGGTCCCGTAACGAGTACGAGGGACCATGAATGGGTTCTGGTCCTGTAACGAGTACGAGAGAGACCATGAGCAAGTTCTGGTCCTGTAACGAGTAGGAGAGACCATGAACAGGTTCTGGTCCCGTAACGAGTACGAGGGACCATGAATGGGTTCTGGTCCCGTAACGAGTACGAGGGACCATGAATGGGTTCTAGTCCCGTAACGAGTACAAGGGACCATGAATGGGTTCTGGACCTGTAACGAGTACGAGGGACCATGAGCGAGTTCTGGTCCTGTAACGAGTACGAGAGACCATGAGCGAGTTCTGGTCCTGTAACGAGTACAAGGGACCATGAGCGAGTTCTGGTCCCGTAACGAGTACAAGGGACCATGAGCGAGTTCTGGTCCTGTAACGAGTACGAGAGACCATGAGCAAGTTCTGGTCCTGTAACGAGTACAAGGGACCATGAGCGAGTTCTGGTCCTGTAACGAGTACGAGAGACCATGAACAGGTTCTGGTCCCGTAACAAGTACGAGAGACCATGAGCGAGTTCTGGTCCTGTAACGAGTACAAGTGACCATGAGCAGGTTCTGGTCCCGTACCGAGTACGAGGGACCATGAACAGGTTCTGGTCCCGTAACGAGTACGAGGGACCATGAACAGGTTCTGGTCCCGTAACGAGTACAAGGGACCATGAGCGAGTTCTGGTCCTGTAATGAGTACGAGAGACCATGAACAGGTTCTGGTCCCGTAACGAGTACGAGAGACCATGAGCGAGTTCTGGTCCTATAACGAGTACAAGGGACCATGAGCGAGTTCTGGTCCTGTAACGAGTACGAGAGACCATGAACAGGTTCTGGTCCCGTAACGAGTACGAGAGACCATGAGCGAGTTCTGGTCCTGTAACGAGTACAAGGGACCATGAGCAGGTTCTGGTCCCGTACCGAGTACGAGGGACCATGAGCAGGTTCTGGTGCTGTAACGAGTACGAGGGACCATGAGCAGGTTCTGGTCCTGTAACGAGTACGAGAGAGACCATAAGCGAGTTCTGGTCCTGTAACGAGTACGAGAGACCATGAACAGGTTCTGCTCCTGTAACGAGTACGAGAGACCATGAGCGAGTTCTGGTCCTGTAACGAGTACAAGGGACCATGAGCGAGTTCTGGTCCTGTAACGAGTACGAGAGAACATGAACAGGTTCTGGTCCCGTAACGAGTACGAGAGACCATGAGCGAGTTCTGGTCCTTTAACGAGTACAAGGGACCATGAGCAGGTTCTGGTCCCGTACCAAGTACGAGGGACCATGAGCAGGTTCTGGTCCAATAACGAGTACGAGGGACCATGAGCGAGTTCTGGTCCTGTAACGAGTACGAGAGAGACCATGAGCGAGTTCTGGTCCTGTAACGAGTACAAGGGACCATGAGCGAGTTCTGGTCCCGTAACGAGTACAAGGGACCATGAGCGAGTTCTGGTCCTGTAACGAGTACGAGAGACCAAGAGCAAGTTCTGGTCCTGTAACGAGTACAAGGGACCATGAGCGAGTTCTGGTCCTGTAACGAGTACGAGAGACCATGAACAGGTTCTGGTCCCGTAACGAGTACGAGAGACCATGAGCGAGTTCTGGTCCTGTAACGAGTACAAGTGACCATGAGCAGGTTCTGGTCCCGTACCGAGTACGAGGGACCATGAGCAGGTTCTGGTGCCGTAACGAGTACGAGGGACCATGAGCAGGTTCTGGTCCTGTAACGAGTACGAGAGAGACCATGAGCGAGTTCTGGTCCTGTAACGAGTACGAGAGACCATGAACAGGTTCTGGTCCCGTAACGAGTACGAGGGACCATGAACAGGTTCTGGTCCTGTAACGAGTACAAGGGACCATGAGCGAGTTCTGGTCCTGTAATGAGTACGAGAGACCATGAACAGGTTCTGGTCCCGTAACGAGTACGAGAGACCATGAGCGAGTTCTGGTCCTGTAACGAGTACAAGGGACCATGAGCGAGTTCTGGTCCTGTAACTAGTACGAGAGACCATGAACAGGTTCTGGTCCCGTAACGAGTACGAGAGACCATGAGCGAGTTCTGGTCCTGTAACGAGTACAAGGGACCATGAGCGAGTTCTGGTCCTGTAACGAGTACAAGTGACCATGAACAGGTTCTGGTCCCGTACCGAGTACGAGGGACCATGAGCAGGTTCTGGTCCTGTAACGAGTACGAGAGAGACCATGAGCAAGTTCTGGTCCTGTAACGAGTACGAGAGACCATGAACAGGTTCTGGTCCCGTAACGAGTACGAGGGACCATGAATGGGTTCTGGTCCCGTAACGAGTACGAGGGACCATGAATGGGTTCTAGTCCCTTAACGAGTACAAGGGACCATGAATGGGTTCTGGACCTGTAACGAGTACGAGGGACCATGAGCGAGTTCTGGTCCTGTAACGAGTACGAGAGACCATGAGCGAGTTCTGGTCCTGTAACGAGTACAAGGGACCATGAGCGAGTTCTGGTCCCGTAACGAGTACAAGGGACCATGAGCGAGTTCTGGTCCTGTAACGAGTACGAGAGACCATGAACAGGTTCTGGTCCCGTAACAAGTACGAGAGACCATGAGCGAGTTCTGGTCCTGTAATGAGTACGAGAGACCATGAACAGGTTCTGGTCCCGTAACGAGTACGAGAGACCATGAGCGAGTTCTGGTCCTATAACGAGTACAAGGGACCATGAGCGAGTTCTGGTCCTGTAACGAGTACGAGAGACCATGAACAGGTTCTGGTCCCGTAACGAGTACGAGAGACCATGAGCGAGTTCTGGTCCTGTAACGAGTACAAGGGACCATGAGCAGGTTCTGGTACCGTACCGAGTACGAGGGACCATGAGCAGGTTCTGGTGCTGTAACGAGTACGAGGGACCATGAGCAGGTTCTGGTCCTGTAACGAGTACGAGAGAGACCATAAGCGAGTTCTGGTCCTGTAACGAGTACGAGAGACCATGAACAGGTTCTGCTCCTGTAACGAGTACGAGAGACCATGAGCGAGTTCTGGTCCTGTAACGAGTACAAGGGACCATGAGCGAGTTCTGGTCCTGTAACGAGTACGAGAGAACATGAACAGGTTCTGGTCCCGTAACGAGTACGAGAGACCATGAGCGAGTTCTGGTCCTTTAACGAGTACAAGGGACCATGAGCAGGTTCTGGTCCCGTACCAAGTACGAGGGACCATGAGCAGGTTCTGGTGCCGTAACGAGTACGAGGGACCATGAGCAGGTTCTGGTCCTGTAACGAGTACGAGAGAGACCATGAGCGAGTTCTGGTCCTGTAACGAGTACGAGAGACCATGAACAGGTTCTGGTCCCGTAACGAGTACGAGGGACCATGAACAGGTTCTGGTCCCGTAACGAGTACAAGGGACCATGAGCGAGTTCTTGTCCTGTAATGAGTACGAGAGACCATGAACAGGTTCTGGTCCCGTAACGAGTACGAGAGACCATGAGCGAGTTCTGGTCCAATAACGAGTACAAGGGACCATGAGCGAGTTCTGGTCCTGTAACGAGTACGAGAGACCATGAACAGGTTCTGGTCCCGTAACGAGTACGAGAGACCATGAGCGAGTTCTGGTCTTGTAACGAGTACAAGGGACCATGAGCGAGTTCTGGTCCTGTAACGAGTACGAGAGACCATGAGCAAGTTCTGGTCCTGTAACGAGTACAAGGGACCATGAGCGAGTTCTGGTCCTGTAACGAGTACGAGAGACCATGAACAGGTTCCGGTCCCGTAACGAGTACGAGAGACCATGAGCGAGTTCTGGTCCTGTAACGAGTACAAGTGACCATGAACAGGTTCTGGTCCCGTAACGAGTACGAGGGACCATGAATGGGTTCTGGTCCTGTAACGAGTACGAGAGAGACCATGAGCAAGTTCTGGTCCTGTAACGAGTAGGAGAGACCATGAACAGGTTCTGGTCCCGTAACGAGTACGAGGGACCATGAATGGGTTCTGGTCCCGTAACGAGTACGAGGGACCATGAATGGGTTCTAGTCCCGTAACGAGTACAAGGGAACATGAATGGGTTCTGGACCTGTAACGAGTACGAGGGACCATGAGCGAGTTCTGGTCCTGTAACGAGTACGAGAGACCATGAGCGAGTTCTGGTCCTGTAACGAGTACAAGGGACCATGAGCGAGTTCTGGTCCCGTAACGAGTACAAGGGACCATGAACGAGTTCTGGTCCTGTAACGAGTACGAGAGACCATGAGCAAGTTCTGGTCCTGTAACGAGTACAAGGGACCATGAGCGAGTTCTGGTCCTGTAACGAGTACGAGAGACCATGAACAGGTTCTGGTCCCGTAACAAGTACGAGAGACCATGAGCGAGTTCTGGTCCTGTAACGAGTACAAGTGACCATGAGCAGGTTCTGGTCCCGTACCGAGTACGAGGGACCATGAACAGGTTCTGGTCCCGTAATGAGTACGAGGGACCATGAACAGGTTCTGGTCCCGTAACGAGTACAAGGGACCATGAGCGAGTTCTGGTCCTGTAATGAGTACGAGAGACCATGAACAGGTTCTGGTCCCGTAACGAGTACGAGAGACCATGAGCGAGTTCTGGTCCTATAACGAGTACAAGGGACCATGAGCGAGTTCTGGTCCTGTAACGAGTACGAGAGACCATGAACAGGTTCTGGTCCCGTAACGAGTACGAGAGACCATGAGCGAGTTCTGGTCCTGTAACGAGTACAAGGGACCATGAGCAGGTTCTGGTCCCGTACCGAGTACGAGGGACCATGAGCAGGTTCTGGTGCTGTAACGAGTACGAGGGACCATGAGCAGGTTCTGGTCCTGTAACGAGTACGAGAGAGACCATAAGCGAGTTCTGGTCCTGTAACGAGTACGAGAGACCATGAACAGGTTCTGCTCCTGTAACGAGTACGAGAGACCATGAGCGAGTTCTGGTCCTGTAACGAGTACAAGGGACCATGAGCGAGTTCTGGTCCTGTAACGAGTACGAGAGAACATGAACAGGTTCTGGTCCCGTAACGAGTACGAGAGACCATGAGCGAGTTCTGGTCCTTTAACGAGTACAAGGGACCATGAGCAGGTTCTGGTCCCGTACCAAGTACGAGGGACCATGAGCAGGTTCTGGTGCCGTAACGAGTACGAGGGACCATGAGCGAGTTCTGGTCCTGTAACGAGTACGAGAGAGACCATGAGCGAGTTCTGGTCCTGTAACGAGTACAAGGGACCATGAGCGAGTTCTGGTCCCGTAACGAGTACAAGGGACCATGAGCGAGTTCTGGTCCTGTAACGAGTACGAGAGACCAAGAGCAAGTTCTGGTCCTGTAACGAGTACAAGGGACCATGAGCGAGTTCTGGTCCTGTAACGAGTACGAGAGACCATGAACAGGTTCTGGTCCCGTAACGAGTACGAGAGACCATGAGCGAGTTCTGGTCCTGTAACGAGTACAAGTGACCATGAGCAGGTTCTGGTCCCGTACCGAGTACGAGGGACCATGAGCAGGTTCTGGTGCCGTAACGAGTACGAGGGACCATGAGCAGGTTCTGGTCCTGTAACGAGTACGAGAGAGACCATGAGCGAGTTCTGGTCCTGTAACGAGTACGAGAGACCATGAACAGGTTCTGGTCCCGTAACGAGTACGAGGGACCATGAACAGGTTCTGGTCCTGTAACGAGTACAAGGGACCATGAGCGAGTTCTGGTCCTGTAATGAGTACGAGAGACCATGAACAGGTTCTGGTCCCGTAACGAGTACGAGAGACCATGAGCGAGTTCTGGTCCTGTAACGAGTACAAGGGACCATGAGCGAGTTCTGGTCCTGTAACTAGTACGAGAGACCATGAACAGGTTCTGGTCCCGTAACGAGTACGAGAGACCATGAGCGAGTTCTGGTCCTGTAACGAGTACAAGGGACCATGAGCGAGTTCTGGTCCTGTAACGAGTACAAGTGACCATGAGCAGGTTCTGGTCCCGTACCGAGTACGAGGGACCATGAGCAGGTTCTGGTCCTGTAACGAGTACGAGAGAGACCATGAGCAAGTTCTGGTCCTGTAACGAGTACGAGAGACCATGAACAGGTTCTGGTCCCGTAACGAGTACGAGGGACCATGAATGGGTTCTGGTCCCGTAACGAGTACGAGGGACCATGAATGGGTTCTAGTCCCGTAACGAGTACAAGGGACCATGAATGGGTTCTGGACCTGTAACGAGTACGAGGGACCATGAGCGAGTTCTGGTCCTGTAACGAGTACGAGAGACCATGAGCGAGTTCTGGTCCTGTAACGAGTACAAGGGACCATGAGCGAGTTCTGGTCCCGTAACGAGTACAAGGGACCATGAGCGAGTTCTGGTCCTGTAACGAGTACGAGAGACCATGAGCAAGTTCTGGTCCTGTAACGAGTACAAGGGACCATGAGCGAGTTCTGGTCCTGTAACGAGTACGAGAGACCATGAACAGGTTCTGGTCCCGTAACAAGTACGAGAGACCATGAGCGAGTTCTGGTCCTGTAATGAGTACGAGAGACCATGAACAGGTTCTGGTCCCGTAACGAGTACGAGAGACCATGAGCGAGTTCTGGTCCTATAACGAGTACAAGGGACCATGAGCGAGTTCTGGTCCTGTAACGAGTACGAGAGACCATGAACAGGTTCTGGTCCCGTAACGAGTACGAGAGACCATGAGCGAGTTCTGGTCCTGTAACGAGTACAAGGGACCATGAGCAGGTTCTGGTACCGTACCGAGTACGAGGGACCATGAGCAGGTTCTGGTGCTGTAACGAGTACGAGGGACCATGAGCAGGTTCTGGTCCTGTAACGAGTACGAGAGAGACCATAAGCGAGTTCTGGTCCTGTAACGAGTACGAGAGACCATGAACAGGTTCTGCTCCTGTAACGAGTACGAGAGACCATGAGCGAGTTCTGGTCCTGTAACGAGTACAAGGGACCATGAGCGAGTTCTGGTCCTGTAACGAGTACGAGAGAACATGAACAGGTTCTGGTCCCGTAACGAGTACGAGAGACCATGAGCGAGTTCTGGTCCTTTAACGAGTACAAGGGACCATGAGCAGGTTCTGGTCCCGTACCAAGTACGAGGGACCATGAGCAGGTTCTGGTGCCGTAACGAGTACGAGGGACCATGAGCAGGTTCTGGTCCTGTAACGAGTACGAGAGAGACCATGAGCGAGTTCTGGTCCTGTAACGAGTACGAGAGACCATGAACAGGTTCTGGTCCCGTAACGAGTACGAGGGACCATGAACAGGTTCTGGTCCCGTAACGAGTACAAGGGACCATGAGCGAGTTCTGGTCCTGTAATGAGTACGAGAGACCATGAACAGGTTCTGGTCCCGTAACGAGTACGAGAGACCATGAGCGAGTTCTGGTCCAATAACGAGTACAAGGGACCATGAGCGAGTTCTGGTCCTGTAACGAGTACGAGAGACCATGAACAGGTTCTGGTCCCGTAACGAGTACGAGAGACCATGAGCGAGTTCTGGTCCTGTAACGAGTACAAGGGACCATGAGCAGGTTCTGGTCCCGTACCGAGTACGAGGGACCATGAGCAGGTTCTGGTGCTGTAACGAGTACGAGGGACCATGAGCAGGTTCTGGTCCTGTAACGAGTACGAGAGAGACCATAAGCGAGTTCTGGTCCTGTAACGAGTACGAGAGACCATGAACAGGTTCTGCTCCTGTAACGAGTACGAGAGACCATGAGCGAGTTCTGGTCCTGTAACGAGTACAAGGGACCATGAGCGAGTTCTGGTCCTGTAACGAGTACGAGAGAACATGAACAGGTTCTGGTCCCGTAACGAGTACTAGAGACCATGAGCGAGTTCTGGTTCTTTAACGAGTACAAGGGACCATGAGCAGGTTCTGGTCCCGTACCGAGTACGAGGGACCATGAGCAGGTTCTGGTGCTGTAACGAGTACGAGGGACCATGAGCAGGTTCTGGTCCTGTAACGAGTACGAGAGAGACCATGAGCGAGTTCTGGTCCTGTAACGAGTACAAGAGACCATGAAAAGGTTCTGATCCCGTAACGAGTACGAGGGACCATGAACAGGTTCTGGTCCCGTAACGAGTACAAGGGACCATGAGCGAGTTCTGGTCCTGTAATGAGTACGAGAGACCATGAACAGGTTCTGGTCCCCTAACGAGTACGAGAGACCATGAGTGAGTTCTGGTCCTGTAACGAGTACAAGGGACCATGAGCGAGTTCTGGTCCTGTAACGAGTACGAGAGACCATGAACAGGTTCTGGTCCCGTAACGAGTACGAGAGACCATGAGCGAGTTCTGGTCCTGTAACGAGTACAAGGGACCATGAGCAGGTTCTGGTCCCGTACCGAGTACGAGGGACCATGAGCAGGTTCTGGTGCCGTAACGAGTACGAGGGACCATGAGCAGGTTCTGGTCCTGTAACGAGTACGAGAGAGACCATGAGCGAGTTCTGGTCCTGTAACGAGTACGAGAGACCATGAGCGAGTTCTGGTCCTGTAACGAGTACAAGTGACCATGAGCAGGTTCTGGTCCCGTACCGAGTACGAGGGACCATGAGCAGGTTCTGGTCCTGTAACGAGTACGAGAGAGACCATGAGCAAGTTCTGGTCCTGTAACGAGTACGAGAGACCATGAACAGGTTCTGGTCCCGTAACGAGTACGAGGGACCATGAATGGGTTCTGGTCCCGTATCGAGTACGAGGGACCATGAATGGGTTCTAGTCCCGTAACGAGTACAAGGGACCATGAATGGGTTCTGGACCTGTAACGAGTACGAGGGACCATGAGCGAGTTCTGGTCCTGTAACGAGTACGAGAGACCATGAGCGAGTTCTGGTCCTGTAACGAGTACAAGGGACCATGAGCGAGTTCTGGTCCCGTAACGAGTACAAGGGACCATGAGCGAGTTCTGGTCCTGTAACGAGTACGAGAGACCATGAGCAAGTTCTGGTCCTGTAACGAGTACAAGGGACCATGAGCGAGTTCTGGTCCTGTAACGAGTACGAGAGACCATGAACAGGTTCTGGTCCCGTAACAAGTACGAGAGACCATGAGCGAGTTCTGGTCCTGTAACGAGTACAAGTGACCATGAGCAGGTTCTGGTCCCGTACCGAGTACGAGGGACCATGAGCAGGTTCTGGTGCCGTAACGAGTACGAGGGACCATGAGCAGGTTCTGGTCCTGTAACGAGTACAAGGGACCATGAGCGAGTTCTGGTCCTGTAACGAGTACGAGAGAACATGAACAGGTTCTGGTCCCGTAACGAGTACTAGAGACCATGAGCGAGTTCTGGTTCTTTAACGAGTACAAGGGACCATGAGCAGGTTCTGGTCCCGTACCGAGTACGAGGGACCATGAGCAGGTTCTGGTGCTGTAACGAGTACGAGGGACCATGAGCAGGTTCTGGTCCTGTAACGAGTACGAGAGAGACCATGAGCGAGTTCTGGTCCTGTAACGAGTACAAGAGACCATGAAAAGGTTCTGATCCCGTAACGAGTACGAGGGACCATGAACAGGTTCTGGTCCCGTAACGAGTACAAGGGACCATGAGCGAGTTCTGGTCCTGTAATGAGTACGAGAGACCATGAACAGGTTCTGGTCCCCTAACGAGTACGAGAGACCATGAGTGAGTTCTGGTCCTGTAACGAGTACAAGGGACCATGAGCGAGTTCTGGTCCTGTAACGAGTACGAGAGACCATGAACAGGTTCTGGTCCCGTAACGAGTACGAGAGACCATGAGCGAGTTCTGGTCCTGTAACGAGTACAAGGGACCATGAGCAGGTTCTGGTCCCGTACCGAGTACGAGGGACCATGAGCAGGTTCTGGTGCCGTAACGAGTACGAGGGACCATGAGCAGGTTCTGGTCCTGTAACGAGTACGAGAGAGACCATGAGCGAGTTCTGGTCCTGTAACGAGTACGAGAGACCATGAGCGAGTTCTGGTCCTGTAACGAGTACAAGTGACCATGAGCAGGTTCTGGTCCCGTACCGAGTACGAGGGACCATGAGCAGGTTCTGGTCCTGTAACGAGTACGAGAGAGACCATGAGCAAGTTCTGGTCCTGTAACGAGTACGAGAGACCATGAACAGGTTCTGGTCCCGTAACGAGTACGAGGGACCATGAATGGGTTCTGGTCCCGTATCGAGTACGAGGGACCATGAATGGGTTCTAGTCCCGTAACGAGTACAAGGGACCATGAATGGGTTCTGGACCTGTAACGAGTACGAGGGACCATGAGCGAGTTCTGGTCCTGTAAAGAGTACGAGAGACCATGAGCGAGTTCTGGTCCTGTAACGAGTACAAGGGACCATGAGCGAGTTCTGGTCCCGTAACGAGTACAAGGGACCATGAGCGAGTTCTGGTCCTGTAACGAGTACGAGAGACCATGAGCAAGTTCTGGTCCTGTAACGAGTACAAGGGACCATGAGCGAGTTCTGGTCCTGTAACGAGTACGAGAGACCATGAACAGGTTCTGGTCCCGTAACAAGTACGAGAGACCATGAGCGAGTTCTGGTCCTGTAACGAGTACAAGTGACCATGAGCAGGTTCTGGTCCCGTACCGAGTACGAGGGACCATGAGCAGGTTCTGGTGCCGTAACGAGTACGAGGGACCATGAGCAGGTTCTGGTCCTGTAACGAGTACGAGAGAGACCATGAGCGAGTTCTGGTCCTGTAACGAGTACGAGAGACCATGAACAGGTTCTGGCTCCCGTAACGAGTACGAGGGACCATGAACAGGTTCTGGTCCCGTAACGAGTACAAGGGACCATGAGCGAGTTCTGGTCCTGTAATGAGTACGAGAGACCATGAACAGGTTCTGGTCCCGTAACGAGTACGAGAGACCATGAGCGAGTTCTGGTCCTATAACGAGTACAAGGGACCATGAGCGAGTTCTGGTCCTGTAACGAGTACGAGAGACCATGAACAGGTTCTGGTCCCGTAACGAGTACGAGAGACCATGAGCGAGTTCTGGTCCTGTAACGAGTACAAGGGACCATGAGCAGGTTCTGGTCCCGTACCAAGTACGAGGGACCATGAGCAGGTTCTGGTGCCGTAACGAGTACGAGGGACCATGAATGGGTTCTGGTCCCGTAACGAGTACGAGGGACCATGAATGGGTTCTAGTCCCGTAACGAGTACAAGGGACCATGAATGGGTTCTGGACCTGTAACGAGTACGAGGGACCATGAGCGAGTTCTGGTCCTGTAACGAGTACGAGAGACCATGAACAGGTTCTGGTCCCGTAACGAGTACGAGAGACCATGAGCGAGTTGTGGTCCAATAACGAGTACAAGGGACCATGAGCGAGTTCTGGTCCTGTAACGAGTACGAGAGACCATGAACAGGTTCTGGTCCCGTAACGAGTACGAGAGACCATGAGCGAGTTCTGGTCCTGTAACGAGTACAAGGGACCATGAGCAGGTTCTGGTCCCGTACCGAGTACGAGGGACCATGAGCAGGTTCTGGTGCTGTAACGAGTACGAGGGACCATGAGCAGGTTCTGGTCCTGTAACGAGTACGAGAGAGACCATAAGCGAGTTCTGGTCCTGTAACGAGTACGAGAGACCATGAACAGGTTCTGCTCCTGTAACGAGTACGAGAGACCATGAGCGAGTTCTGGTCCTGTAACGAGTACAAGGGACCATGAGCGAGTTCTGGTCCTGTAACGAGTACGAGAGAACATGAACAGGTTCTGGTCCCGTAACGAGTACGAGAGACCATGAGCGAGTTCTGGTCCTTTAACGAGTACAAGGGACCATGAGCAGGTTCTGGTCCCGTACCGAGTACGAGGGACCATGAGCAGGTTCTGGTGCCGTAACGAGTACGAGGGACCATGAGCAGGTTCTGGTCCTGTAACGAGTACGAGAGAGACCATGAGCGAGTTCTGGTCCTGTAACGAGTACAAGAGACCATGAACAGGTTCTGGTCCCGTAACGAGTACGAGGGATCATGAACAGGTTCTGGTCCCGTAACGAGTACAAGGGACCATGAGCGAGTTCTGGTCCTGTAATGAGTACGAGAGACCATGAACAGGTTCTGGTCCCCTAACGAGTACGAGAGACCATGAGTGAGTTCTGGTCCTGTAACGAGTACAAGGGACCATGAGCGAGTTCTGGTCCTGTAACGAGTACGAGAGACCATGAACAGGTTCTGGTCCCGTAACAAGTACGAGAGACCATGAGCAAGTTCTGGTCCTGTAACGAGTACAAGGGACCATGAGCGAGTTCTGGTCCTGTAACGAGTACGAGAGACCATGAACAGGTTCTGGTCCCGTACCGAGTACGAGGGACCATGAGCAGGTTCTGGTCCTGTAACGAGTACGAGAGAGACCATGAGCGAGTTCTGGTCCTGTAACGAGTACGAGAGACCATGAACAGGTTCTGGCTCCCGTAACGAGTACGAGGGACCATGAACAGGTTCTGGTCCCGTAACGAGTACAAGGGACCATGAGCGAGTTCTGGTCCTGTAATGAGTACGAGAGACCATGAACAGGTTCTGGTCCCGTAACGAGTACGAGAGACCATGAGCGAGTTCTGGTCCTATAACGAGTACAAGGGACCATGAGCGAGTTCTGGTCCTGTAACGAGTACGAGAGACCATGAACAGGTTCTGGTCCCGTAACGAGTACGAGAGACCATGAGCGAGTTCTGGTCCTGTAACGAGTACAAGGGACCATGAGCAGGTTCTGGTCCCGTAACGAGTACGAGGGATCATGAACAGGTTCTGGTCCCGTAACGAGTACAAGGGACCATGAGCGAGTTCTGGTCCTGTAATGAGTACGAGAGACCATGAACAGGTTCTGGTCCCCTAACGAGTACGAGAGACCATGAGTGAGTTCTGGTCCTGTAACGAGTACAAGGGACCATGAGCGAGTTCTGGTCCTGTAACGAGTACGAGAGACCATGAACAGGTTCTGGTCCCGTAACAAGTACGAGAGACCATGAGCAAGTTCTGGTCCTGTAACGAGTACAAGGGACCATGAGCGAGTTCTGGTCCTGTAACGAGTACGAGAGACCATGAACAGGTTCTGGTCCCGTACCGAGTACGAGGGACCATGAGCAGGTTCTGGTCCTGTAACGAGTACGAGAGAGACCATGAGCGAGTTCTGGTCCTGTAACGAGTACGAGAGACCATGAACAGGTTCTGGCTCCCGTAACGAGTACGAGGGACCATGAACAGGTTCTGGTCCCGTAACGAGTACAAGGGACCATGAGCGAGTTCTGGTCCTGTAATGAGTACGAGAGACCATGAACAGGTTCTGGTCCCGTAACGAGTACGAGAGACCATGAGCGAGTTCTGGTCCTATAACGAGTACAAGGGACCATGAGCGAGTTCTGGTCCTGTAACGAGTACGAGAGACCATGAACAGGTTCTGGTCCCGTAACGAGTACGAGAGACCATGAGCGAGTTCTGGTCCTGTAACGAGTACAAGGGACCATGAGCAGGTTCTGGTCCCGTACCAAGTACGAGGGACCATGAGCAGGTTCTGGTGCCGTAACGAGTACGAGGGACCATGAATGGGTTCTGGTCCCGTAACGAGTACGAGGGACCATGAATGGGTTCTAGTCCCGTAACGAGTACAAGGGACCATGAATGGGTTCTGGACCTGTAACGAGTACGAGGGACCATGAGCGAGTTCTGGTCCTGTAACGAGTACGAGAGACCATGAACAGGTTCTGGTCCCGTAACGAGTACGAGAGACCATGAGCGAGTTGTGGTCCAATAACGAGTACAAGGGACCATGAGCGAGTTCTGGTCCTGTAACGAGTACGAGAGACCATGAACAGGTTCTGGTCCCGTAACGAGTACGAGAGACCATGAGCGAGTTCTGGTCCTGTAACGAGTACAAGGGACCATGAGCAGGTTCTGGTCCCGTACCGAGTACGAGGGACCATGAGCAGGTTCTGGTGCTGTAACGAGTACGAGGGACCATGAGCAGGTTCTGGTCCTGTAACGAGTACGAGAGAGACCATAAGCGAGTTCTGGTCCTGTAACGAGTACGAGAGACCATGAACAGGTTCTGCTCCTGTAACGAGTACGAGAGACCATGAGCGAGTTCTGGTCCTGTAACGAGTACAAGGGACCATGAACGAGTTCTGGTCCTGTAACGAGTACGAGAGAACATGAACAGGTTCTGGTCCCGTAACGAGTACGAGAGACCATGAGCGAGTTCTGGTCCTTTAACGAGTACAAGGGACCATGAGCAGGTTCTGGTCCCGTACCGAGTACGAGGGACCATGAGCAGGTTCTGGTGCCGTAACGAGTACGAGGGACCATGAGCAGGTTCTGGTCCTGTAACGAGTACGAGAGAGACCATGAGCGAGTTCTGGTCCTGTAACGAGTACAAGAGACCATGAACAGGTTCTGGTCCCGTAACGAGTACGAGGGATCATGAACAGGTTCTGGTCCCGTAACGAGTACAAGGGACCATGAGCGAGTTCTGGTCCTGTAATGAGTACGAGAGACCATGAACAGGTTCTGGTCCCCTAACGAGTACGAGAGACCATGAGTGAGTTCTGGTCCTGTAACGAGTACAAGGGACCATGAGCGAGTTCTGGTCCTGTAACGAGTACGAGAGACCATGAACAGGTTCTGGTCCCGTAACAAGTACGAGAGACCATGAGCAAGTTCTGGTCCTGTAACGAGTACAAGGGACCATGAGCGAGTTCTGGTCCTGTAACGAGTACGAGAGACCATGAACAGGTTCTGGTCCCGTAACAAGTACGAGAGACCATGAGCGAGTTCTGGTCCTGTAACGAGTACAAGTGACCATGAGCAGGTTCTGGTCCCGTACCGAGTACGAGGGACCATGAGCAGGTTCTGGTGCCGTAACGAGTACGAGGGACCATGAGCAGGTTCTGGTCCTGTAACGAGTACGAGAGAGACCATGAGCGAGTTCTGGTCCTGTAACGAGTACGAGAGACCATGAACAGGTTCTGGTCCCGTAACGAGTACGAGGGACCATGAACAGGTTCTGGTCCCGTAACGAGTACAAGGGACCATGAGCGAGTTCTGGTCCTGTAATGAGTACGAGAGACCATGAACAGGTTCTGGTCCCGTAACGAGTACGAGAGACCATGAGCGAGTTCTGGTCCTATAACGAGTACAAGGGACCATGAGCGAGTTCTGGTCCTGTAACGAGTACGAGAGACCATGAACAGGTTCTGGTCCCGTAACGAGTACGAGAGACCATGAGCGAGTTCTGGTCCTGTAACGAGTACAAGGGACCATGAGCAGGTTCTGGTCCCGTACCAAGTACGAGGGACCATGAGCAGGTTCTGGTGCCGTAACGAGTACGAGGGACCATGAGCAGGTTCTGGTCCTGTAACGAGTACGAGAGAGACCATGAGCGAGTTCTAGTCCTGTAACGAGTACGAGAGACCATGAACAGGTTCTGGTCCCGTAACGAGTACGAGGGACCATGAACAGGTTCTGGTCCCGTAACGAGTACAAGGGACCATGAGCGAGTTCTGGTCCTGTAATGAGTACGAGAGACCATGAACAGGTTCTGGTCCCGTAACGAGTACGAGAGACCATGAGCGAGTTGTGGTCCAATAACGAGTACAAGGGACCATGAGCGAGTTCTGGTCCTGTAACGAGTACGAGAGACCATGAACAGGTTCTGGTCCCGTAACGAGTACGAGAGACCATGAGCGAGTTCTGGTCCTGTAACGAGTACAAGGGACCATGAGCAGGTTCTGGTCCCGTACCGAGTACGAGGGACCATGAGCAGGTTCTGGTGCTGTAACGAGTACGAGGGACCATGAGCAGGTTCTGGTCCTGTAACGAGTACGAGAGAGACCATAAGCGAGTTCTGGTCCTGTAACGAGTACGAGAGACCATGAACAGGTTCTGCTCCTGTAACGAGTACGAGAGACCATGAGCGAGTTCTGGTCCTGTAACGAGTACAAGGGACCATGAGCGAGTTCTGGTCCTGTAACGAGTACGAGAGAACATGAACAGGTTCTGGTCCCGTAACGAGTACGAGAGACCATGAGCGAGTTCTGGTCCTTTAACGAGTACAAGGGACCATGAGCAGGTTCTGGTCCCGTACCGAGTACGAGGGACCATGAGCAGGTTCTGGTGCCGTAACGAGTACGAGGGACCATGAGCAGGTTCTGGTCCTGTAACGAGTACGAGAGAGACCATGAGCGAGTTCTGGTCCTGTAACGAGTACAAGAGACCATGAACAGGTTCTGGTCCCGTAACGAGTACGAGGGATCATGAACAGGTTCTGGTCCCGTAACGAGTACAAGGGACCATGAGCGAGTTCTGGTCCTGTAATGAGTACGAGAGACCATGAACAGGTTCTGGTCCCCTAACGAGTACGAGAGACCATGAGTGAGTTCTGGTCCTGTAACGAGTACAAGGGACCATGAGCGAGTTCTGGTCCTGTAACGAGTACGAGAGACCATGAACAGGTTCTGGTCCCGTAACGAGTACGAGAGACCATGAGCGAGTTCTGGTCCTGTAACGAGTACAAGGGACCATGAGCAGGTTCTGGTCCCGTACCGAGTACGAGGGACCATGAGCAGGTTCTGGTGCCGTAACGAGTACGAGGGACCATGAGCAGGTTCTGGTCCTGTAACGAGTACGAGAGAGACCATGAGCGAGTTCTGGTCCTGTAACGAGTACGAGAGACCATGAACAGGTTCTGGTCCCGTAACGAGTACGAGGGACCATGAACAGGTTCTGGTCCCGTAATGAGTACAAGGGACCATGAGCGAGTTCTGGTCCTGTAATGAGTACGAGAGACCATGAACAGGTTCTGGTCCTGTAACGAGTACGAGAGACCATGAGGGAGTTCTGGTCCTGTAACGAGTACAAGGGACCATGAGCGAGTTCTGGTCCTGTAACGAGTACGAGAGAACATGAACAGGTTCTGGTCCCGTAACGAGTACGAGAGACCATGAGCGAGTTCTGGTCCTGTAAAGAGTACAAGGGACCATGAGCGAGTTCTGGTCCTGTAATGTAGGAGGGAGGCTGACCCAGGAAGGCCCTGAAGGTCAGCAGCAGGAAAGTGGAACCAAAAAGAGACTGGGAGCCAATGAAGAGCTTTCAGAATCGGTGAAATATGAGCCGAGTGAGTACCCTGAACCCGCTGACGAGACGACTCCTTTTTGTTTAGACATGAGAATAGACTGTTACAGTTGTCTAAACAGGAAGACACAAAGGCGTGGATAATAATTTCAAGATCATCTCTGGACACAGTTGTTTTAAGTTTAGATATTTTCCTCAGTTGGAAAAAACAGTTCCTTGTCAGCAGTTTGGAGTGGTGCTCTAAGGACAATGCTTTGTCAGAGCTTTCTAAGGCTTGGTTTAGCAGACAAACTCAAGTTGCCCAGATACTGGTGGATACCTGGAATGGCGTCGTCAGGGGCAATCACCAGCAACTCTGTTTTACCTGAGTTTAGTTGCAGGGAATTTGCACTGAGCCATTATTTAACATGCACAAGACAATTCAGCAGAGAGCTTAACTTCTAGATCTCTGAGGACTTACAAAGAGCAGTAAAACTGGATATCATCAGTAAACAGATGATAGGAAACATCATCAAATCTCTGAATGATTTTTCCTAATGGAAAGAAATACAGTAAAAACAAAGTTGGGCCCAAAACAGCCTTGAGGCTCACCATGCTATCTCATTTCAGCCTGAAGGGCTTTCGTCATGGCGATGGCAAGATGTTTGTCAGGCTGCTCTAATGTTAGCTAAAAACTAATGCTTGTTAATAGCTCTGCCTAATTCAGTATAGAAACCGTCCAATGCCGTTTATTTTTGTGTTTTTCTTTTCTTTAGATCTCATTATGTTTTTAGTACATGGACATTCTCTATCTGTTCTGGTTCTAGATGCTGCACAGACTCGTTAAGTAGAGCTTTGCTTTACAGAATGCACCGTTTTTTAAATTTATTTATTCGTTTTTTATAACTTTTCATAATCTGTCCAAGTCAAATGTGGGAAATAGTTTTAATATGTGTATAGCACAGAGCCAGAAGTGAACAAAATCTGCAAAAAAAATGTAAAGCGTACAATTTAACTAAATAACATCTGAACCAGTGATGAAGTTATATTTCTAAACCCCTGAAAGATTTTTGCCACAGAAATGACTTTAGGATAAATTTTACAATTATGGCACTACTTGGTTTAATCTAGTTCTTTCATTATTCTTTAACCCCAGATATTACATAAACAGTATACAGTTGTTAATGTTGAACAGCAAACTTGAGTCTTCAGGCTGAATTTTTTAATTTGAACTAATTTCTTCTAGTTTTTCCAGTTGATCCTATAGTTTACATTCAGTGTAAAATGAAGCTTTTAGCAGAGCCGTTCTATGTTTTATCTATTGTCATGGTCTTGGTTCTGTTGTTCTTTACTTTGCTCCTTGTTTTCTAGTTTTATTGGTTTAATTCCAGTTTTGTTGTAATTTCTAGATTTATGTTCTCATGTTTTTCTGTTTTCTGTTGCCCTTGTGTGTGTGTGTGTGTGTGTGTGTGTGTGGGGCCATGTCTTTAATACCTGGTGGGGACAATTTCCTAGGAATATGCTACTTTTTGGGGACTCATAGGTACTTGTGGGGACCAACAACTGGTCCCCATAAGGAAAGTTTCTCTTCTTGGGGTGGGGGTTAGGTTTAGGGCTAAGGTGTGAATTGAGTTTAGGTTAGGTTTAGGGATAGGTATGTGTCGGTAATGGTTAGGGTTAGGGCAAGGGTCATGGTTAGGCCATATAAATTAGTGGGAAATGAATGGAAGTCAATGGAAGGTCGCCACAAGGATATTGTGACACAACATGTGTGTGTGTGTGTTCCTTTCCCCTTGGCTCCCTCGTTGTCTCCTCTCACACCTGCTCCTTGTCAGCTCGTTAGCCCTCCCTTTATCTCTGACAGCTATATATGCTCTCCCTCTGCTCTCACTCTTTGTTGGTTCCTTGTCTTTGCTGTCCTCCCATGCTGTCCTCCACCTATCTCGTCTCTCCCTGGCTCCTCGTGTTTTGTTTCCCCAGATGTCTCCATAGTTCTGGTTTGCTTTATATTTTTCATGTTGGATTTTGGATTTTTGGATTCCTGCCTCTGTTACCTGTGATTATTTCATTAAAGCTGCAAGAAATCTCCTCAGCCTCTCTGCCTCTGCATTTGGGTCCTCAAACCACAACTAAATCTATGGTCCCTGAGATATGGTAAAATCTTCTTTTCACCCACCGTCTCCTTTCATGAATTTGGAAAAGAAAGAATCCCAGGACGTAGAGGGCAGGACTGGGTTGTTGTTGCAGAAATGGTAGAAGGAGACCAAGGTGTCCTTAGGGTTTCTGAAGACCACCACCGTCTAGGAGAAGAGATCAAATATGATCAGTAAAGCTGTTTTTATTAACCTGACCTGAATTTTAGGTTGCTTCATTTTAAAATATTCACTACAAATTAAATTGCTGGTGAAGATCCTCAGTCAACCAGGTCATAGTCATTCAAAAAAAAAAAAAAACAATCCAGTGGACTTTGTTTCCAAGTTTGAAGACATTTCTCTTCCCATCCAGGAAGCTTTTTCAATTCAAAATGTCAGAAATAGTGTTGAGTTCCATGCACCCCCATTCCAAAGGGGGGGCCCGTTCATCCGTTTCTATTTGCATGTTTTCTAAACTAAAACCAGGCTTTGTTGGGCTGCTGGATAAAACCTGGAACTAAACGCTATTTCTGACATTTTGAATTGAAAAATCTTCCTGGATGGAAGAGAAACATCTCAAACTTGGAAACAAAGTCCAGTGGATTGATTTTTTTTTTTACTTTTCTGGAATATAAATCAAATGTGTTATCAGTTGGTCATGTTTCAGTTAATCAGGTTTATCTGGGTGCCTACTTGACTTGTTTAGGTTGCACAAAATGTTTAAATACAGAAGAAAATGCAACAGATTTAAAGGCTTCTTACAGCAGACTGAAAATGTACCTTTGGTTTCTTCTGGATGAAGGACGGGGGTATGTTGTCTGGATGAAGGTGAGTTCCCAGAAACCTTGGAGATGGAGCTTCATTGATGCCCTGAAATCAAAATAGTTGAAAAATACAGAAAAAACGCAGCCAGTCTAAACTTAGACAGCAGTCTGGCTTCTTCAGCAGGTAACCATTGGACACAGATATTCCCCACACTGTAAAACACAGAATCCACCAGAATTCAAACATTTCTTTCAGATTACTTAATATGTTAGTTTCAACGTAATATTTGACAGTTAACTGCAGGGTTTTAATTAGAAAGTGAAATGCAGGAGGTTAGTACCTTCATGACCTCTGGTCCAAAGAACTCCATTAAGGGCGGCATCTTGGATTCATTTTTCATCTGGGTGGCCTCTGCAATGATCTTCTTCATGACACCAACCATCCAGTTAAAGCCTGAACATCCAGAGAATGCAGGAATTAATCGGCTAGCATGTTTAGTGACAGGAACACCCGCAAGTTTTGGGTTTATATGAAGCTAGATTTATGGATATGTGCTGCAGGTGGTTTCCTCTATCTGTGCATCTGTCTCACAGAGCAGTGTTGCCAACTCCTCAGTGGCTATTGGCTGGGCTAGAAGTCGCTGAACGACCTCATTGCCTAATTTGCATAATCTTTTTTTTTACTTTTTCTTTTTTCCCCTGTGGTCCACTAAGGAGCTTAAAAATCATGGTAAAACATGAACATTTTGCATCATACAATTTTTTACATTACATTACATTAACAATCTAAATGGAACAAAAAAAGACTACAAAGAATCAATGACAATGTGAGCAAATAATGGTAATTATTGTTTTTTTTAACTAATAAGATTTCCCTCCACACACACAGGCTGTTCTCGCCTGCTCACAGAAACAGTGGGTCATCTTCATGTTGGTCAAGCTTCTCTATGGCAGGTAACTGAGGGAGCTGATTCCAGCGTGATCAACCTGCGCCGTCAATCCCGGCGGATGCGAGCGGTTCATTTGCTGTCTGGACTAAAACATGCTGTGGCTCTGACTGCAGCGCTGAGAGGGACTCCTGTGGAAGTGGGAGAACGGGGTTGGGACGGGGGAGGCGCCCCACGGCAGACACCAGAAAAATCGCTAGGTTTGTCACTACTCGCTTTATTGAAAAAGAGTTGCTGGAGGGGTCTGAAAAGTCGCTAAATATAGCGACAAAGTTGCTAAGTTGGCAACACTGCGACAGAGAGTCATTATGTTTAATGTGAATCTTTACTGAGGAGTAGAGACTGACACGGGAGTGGATTTTCACTCCTGTCCCGTCCCACTCCTCCAGAAAAAAACTGTGTCCCGTCCCCATCCCGGGCCAGAGTAGAAATCTAAATACTGTCCTGTCCCACTTCTGGTGAAATTACTCCCACTCCCATCCCACTCCCATTCAGAATGACTCCCGCCCCCATTCTTGTTGTCTTCAATCGGATTTTTGCCAATACATTGAATCTTATATCAGAGATCTGATTGTTCCTTATGTTCCTAACAGAGCACTTCGCTCTCAATCTGCAGGTTTACTAGTGGTTCCTAGAATTTCTAAAAGTAGAATGGGAGGCAGATCTTTTAGTTATCAGGCTCCTCTCCTGTGGAACCAACTACCAGTTTTAGTCCGTGAGGCAGACACTCTGTCTACTTTAAGGCTAGGCTTAAAACTTTCCTTTTTGATAAAGCTTCTAGTTAGAGAGGCTCAGGTTATCCTGAGCTATCTCTATAGTTCTGCTGCTATAGGCTTAGACTGCTGGAGGACATAGGGACCCCTTTTTCATCATTCTGCATCATTCTATCTCTATTCTCCCACTCTGCAGAATCTGTTAGTTCAATCTCTAACGTTCTGCTCTCTCTGCTTTTTCTCATAGTAGCTTCATCTGGTCTGTTCCTGTTTGGCTGTGACTCCATCCTGGAGAGAAATATCAGCTGTGCTGCTGCCATCAACACCTTTGTTTCTAGATGTTGGAGCTTGGCCTGTTTTCCAGTGTAGTCCTGTTTCTCTGACTGTGACTAACTGGATGTGCTCTCTTCATCCTCTGACATGGGAGCTGGCTCGGAGCTCGTCTGCCTGGCTGTGTGTTTCCTGGACGGGGCCGCCTGTGGAGCTGGTTGACAGTTGCCTTTTGTATCTATGCTTCTTTTTCTATGTCTGCTTCTGTCTCCTTGAACCCCAGTGGGCCTCAGCAGATGGCCGCTCACACTGAGCCTGGTTCTGCTGGAGGTTTCTTCCTGTTCAAAGGGAGTTTTTCCTCTCCACTGTCGCTACAAGCATGCTTAGTGTGAGGGATTGCTGAAGAGTCAATGAGTCGATGCAATCTGCTGGTTTTCCTTAGATAGAAAACTTATAATCAATCTGACTGGATGATCTGGTGAACTGGAAAGTGACCTGAGATGACGTGTTGTTAATTGGAGCTATAGAAATAAACTGAATTAAATTGAATGAAGGGGGCAATTTACCAAGTAATTTACATTTAAAATAAGAACATTTAAATTTCAAGTGCATATTATCTAATTACCTTATGACAAGTTGACTTAATTCTAGATCATTTTTGCAATGGATGTGACGTGAGTTGAAGTTGGGTTTAGGTTTAGGAATGTTTTGGTTCTGGAAGGAGGGTTAGGCCAGAGAAATAAAAGAAATATGAACAGAAGTCGATGGAAAGTCCCATATAATGACACACCACGGTGTGTGTGTGTGTGTTTCTATACAGGTTAAGCCTGAAGTCTTAAGCTAATGGGGCCACAATGTGGCTTTGTGTGCGTCAGTTGCTGCAGATCATGGCATTAGACTTGCAGCCGGAGGTCACTGGGGGCGGTAGTATAGGAGGGAGTGCAGATTGACTTCTACATGGCTCACGCTTCATTTGTAAAGCAGAAACTCTCAGATTATGTTTCAGGAAGAGAGCCAGAAACAATCTGCTTAAACAATAACAGGACATAAACAGAAGCAGAGCTTTAGGAAACTCACATGGGCAGCACCTGTTCAAAGGTCAGCTAAGCTCCTGAAGTAGTGCAAAGTCACTGTTGGTTCTGTTTAACAAGATTAAAGTGGAACCTGCTGCTAACCGATGAATTCTGCTGGTACAGAAATAAGGCTTTAATTGTTCAAAATGCCTGCCTTCATGTTCTGCTCTGGGGCCTAAAATGATTTAAATTATCTCAGCAAACCTTCACAGTCTGCATGTCTTGGTTGGAAAAGCTCTGTTTCCAACTAGCTCCATGTCTGGACAAAACAGCTGCCCAGCACGGTGGTGGAGGGCTGATGATCTGGGACTCCACTCCACCCTGTGATTACTATCAGAGGTGATAAAAGTATTCATGTTTATCACTCAAACACAAGTAGAAATCCTACAGCTTAAAAACACTTTTGCAGAAGTTAGAGGATCAACTTTCCCTTTTTACTCCAGTAAAATTGTAAAAGTATGATTTTTAAAACTACTTAAAGTTTAAAAGTAAAAGTAATGCAGGAAAAAATGTTTTTTATATGTTTTAAATACCAACCGGCCATAATGAAAATAAGCTTAAAAAAAAAAAAAAAACTAACAAGTCTATTTCTAAACGTAAGGAGTAGAAAGTATGGATAATTGCAAAAAGAAATGTAAGTAGAAATAAAACGTCTTAAAGATAATTACTTCAGTAAAGTATAGATAGCCAACATTAGTAGTATTTACTTTGTATTTACTTTGTTACGTGATGCCTCTGATTACTTTATCCTGGAGCTCAGATTCCTGACGCTCGGCTCCAAAAAGAGCAGAAATCCACAAGAACATTCAGGGCTCCATGTTAACTATCGCCCGATCTCCCGGGGCGAGTAGTTTTTATTGTCGGGAGAGTACAAATTTAATTGCATTTTCCCGCTGGGCAAGTGCAATGATCGCAAAAAAAAAAGATTTATCACTCAAAATTACTTTAAAATCACCGACATTCGCTGAAAACGACCCACAAGCGTTGCCAGCGCCGTCTTTGTTGTTTTATACACATTCTCGCGGGATTTGAAAAAGCCGCGTGATTTTCCGCCAGATGCCGTGATTTTCGTCCACCTAGCGGTAATTTTGACACTGCAAAAACGATCTCAAAATGAGTAACAATGTCTTAAATTAAGGGTATTTACCCTCAATTTGAGCCAGTAAATAAGATGAGTTGCCATTAGAATGAGTATTTTTACTCTTAAAATAAGTTATCTAGATATTATGCACTTGAAATAAGAAAATGCAATTGTTTTTTCTAATTTTAAGTGTAAATTGTCTTGTTCCTTTGGCAAAGTGTCTCACTTAAATACTTAATTCAAGAAAAAATACACTTATTTCAAGGAGGAAATGACTTATTTAGATTTAATTTTTTGCAGTGGATGTAGTTGCCAAGACGACAAACGAGCTAGAAAGCGCCATCATACGGCAGTCTTCTGTACAGTGATGCAGGTCATACATTAAAAATGTTCATTCAATCTTTTTCTCTTAGACATTGGAGAGGTGCACTTAAATGTTATAGAGCTAAACATGTTAGATTGGTGACCTGTTATGTTATTATTATTATTGTCATTTATTTTGTCAGGGCAAACTAATCCTGAGTCAGTTAAAGTCAGGGAATTCTGAAATGATGTCAGACTGTGGAAACCCTGAATAAAATAACTATATATAATGATTCTCTAGAAAAGTCACATTATATTAATAGTATTATCTTGTATAAACGTACCAGGACTCTAAAATAAAAGTTATTCATTTGTGACATTGACTTCTGTCTTGTGATTTATCTGAAGTTTTTAACCTATCAAGTTTTTTTTTAGATTTTTAACATTATAATTGATATTTTTCCAAGCACACAACAGTTTAAAGCAAAGTTTAGTTTGAAAAGAATGTGCAGGAAGGATTGAAAAGCATGTTAACACGGTAATGTAGGCTTGAGTTCATTATCTGACGCATGCAGATACACACCAGGAACCTGGAAACTTAAAAAATACTGAATTACAAAAAACATTTAAAAAACAAACATGTTTCATTGATATATATACAAAAATGAATATTAGGAACTATATTTATCAAACATTATACTGGGCAAGTAAAAATTGTTTCTGGGCAAATGAAATGTGAAAGTCACTTGCCCAAAGGGCAAGAGGTAACAATCCTTAACGTCAACCCCTGACATTAATGTCAGACTCGACACCAGCGAACCGTAACTTTTCTGATGCCTTGTTTCAGGAACTCTGGATGAAGTGAAGCTGTAGAGAAGAGTGTCCCAAACAGCTAAATACAAGCGGGTGAAATGAGTTTCCTTCGCAGGGCGGCTGGGCGCACCCTTCCAGATCGGGTGAGGGGCTCAGTTACCTGGGAGGAGCAGTAGCCGGAGTAGAGTCGCTGCTCCTCCACGTCAAAAGGAGCCAGGTGAGGAGGCTTGGGCATCTGTTCCTGATGCCTCCTGGTCGCCTCCATCAGGAGGTGTTCCAGACATGTCCCATTGGGAGGAGGCCTGGTGGAAGGACCAGGACCCCCTGGGGGGGACTATGTCTCTGAGCTGGCCTGTTGTTGCCTCGGGGAGCAGCTGGAGGAGGTGGGTGTGGATCTTTGCTTAGACCACTGCCTCTGTGACCCGGCCCCGGATAAAGAGGAAGAGAATGGATAGATGGATGGAAGAAGGACTCCGCCTGATAAGCATCTACACCACATTTCCCTTTTTGTTAATTTTTTATGTGGTTTGGCTCTTTAAGAAGGTGATGGTTCATTTTTCTGAGTTTTCCGGAGCAGTTTTCATTTTTAATTGATTGTTTCTTTCTTCCATCTCCATTGATGCTAATAAACATTTACATCTGAAGCAGTTTCTTTGAACCATGTGGTATTCTCTGAGCTTTAATTAAAAGAGCACTTTTATTCCGCACATAGCAGAAAACTGTTTTCTAGAAAAAAAAACACAAAATTAGGTGAATTTAGGTCTGTGATTATTTTTCCATGACTCGCAGCCTGGAATTGAAACTATTTCATTTTATTCCTCATTGGTGATGATATTTTATAGCGCGACTATCTCAATGTAGAAATATAAATTAAACATTTATTACAGGTAACTTTACCATTTGCTTTTCGTCTCTGAGATTATTAACTAGCAGTCTTCATGTTTATCAAATTAAAGCCATATAATGAGGGGACTGTTGAAGTTGCAAACATTTGTTTTCTACTTTGTTCATTTACAGGGTGAACAACTTAAGCCAATAATAAGGTATTTATCTGCATTAAATGCATCTAAATATTCACTGCATGATTCTGCAGGAATGTTTAGCAACTTATTTAACGAGATATTAAGCAATACAAGTATAAATAGATAGTTTATTACTGCAGCTGTCACCACATACAAGGAAGCCATGATGGAGGTTAGATCCCTGCATTTTGGGAGGATTAAGATTTGCTTAATTTTTCTCCTTTTAAAATTCTGACTGGTCCACATTAACCCTTTAAAGGACAAGATGGCATTTTGATCCCTTGCATCCCCCTTACAAATAGTCCCCCGTCCCTCAGTGAGGTCTAGAAGCACAAGATCTATATCCAGCCATTCAGCAAAGATCCTGCTACATTACTGTACATCTTATTTTAGCACTTAACCAATTAGATTAATGACATTACCTACTGTAAATTAAGTTGGAAAAAGTCAAGAAAAAAGGCAAAAAGCGAATTGAAAAGTTAAGAAGTAAATTTAAAAAGTTAATAAGCCTAGTTAGTGATTATTTTTAGGTGTATAAACTAAAAAATGTAAGTGCCAGTATCTGCATTAATGGCTCTTAGGCAGGGATCCCCAAAGGGCCGCTGTCCTGCAGGTTTTAGAGGTTTCTCTGCTTTAGCACAGCTGATTCTGATGATTGCAGTTCAACAAAAGCCTGTTAATCAGCTATCGATGTAAATCAGCTGCTGGAGCAGGAAACCTGTAAAACCTGCAGGACAGCGGCCTTTCAGGACCGACTGTGGTGATGCCTGCTCTAACGTTATGTTGTACCAAACAAAATGTGTTTCTTTCACTCTTAAAGTGTTTTTGATTAATTTCCTATATTTTTCTTATTATATTTGTTTCTTGTTATTACATTGACATTAATTTTTGCTCTCAAAATATCCGTATTTCTTGAATGTTCCAAAGGTAATAAGGTCTTGTCCTGGATTCCAATAACACTTTTGGTTGGAAATTTGGATTTTCAAAGTTTTTCACTGAGGGCCCTATGGAGGGTTAATTATCACATCACTGAGCCTTCCTATACATTCCTATACAACAGTTTATCTTTTTATTTAAACAAACCTTTAAAATTCAAACTTTGAACTATAAGTTTCTCTTAGATTGCTGCCTCTGTCTTATATTAAACTTTTACTCCAATGGTCAACAGAAGCTAAGCTACATGGATGCTATGAGGTTATAAAACTTTTATTAACTGCTTGAAAGACCTCTGTACATCCATAGCTGATAGTTTGGGAGGAAGTGGCTCCCGGAGCCAGGAGTGGCTTTCCTTCTACAGGCCCAACCTGTTTTACCTCCAGGAGCGACGACCTTCAACTATAGAGGCATTTATGTAAAGTCTGGACAGAGGTTAAGGTGCAGGCAGGTGAAAAAATCAGACTCCACCATTTGCATGCAGTATGTATTATTTTTCCCTGACAGCGCGCCGGTCTTTAAACCTGAAGTCCAGGTTGATAAATGATCTCTGCAGGTTTGAAAAGCAGTTTAAATCCTGACCTGATTGACTTTCTGTTTTTATGGTAAATATTCTGTTCTGACAGCTGAATTTGTTCATTTTTTATTTTAATTCATTGCAACAAAGACATGGCAGAGGCAAGTAGGAGGTGTTGTAGGTTTCCTGCAGGTCAAAAGACCCAGAAGACCAACTTTTTATTGTAGGTTTAAATTTCTGCAACATAAAGCAAAACTGTTTCTTTCAATAAAAAACCTACTGAACTTTTTAACCCATCTGATTATTTCCACTTTGGTCGGAAAATTTAGATCTCTCTTATTTCATATATTAACTTATCTTCTTCACTCACTATAAAAGTTTTCACTCAGCCTGTTTCTCTGTGTGAGGATGTTTGTAGACCAGACATACAGTAGCTTCTTCCCAAAACAACCAGATTCTTTCTCATGGTTTATTCATAACATGTTACTGTTTAACCAAAAGTAATTTGTTTTGACTCTGACTGCTTTGCATTATTGGAAGTAAAGGGAACAAACGCTGTCCAGGCAGAACGGGGCTGATTACAGAGCAGTAATGATGAACTGTTCTCTCTTTGCAAAGATATGAAAATAAAATGCCAACTGAGTGAAATCCATTGATCTGCATTTATTTAACTAGAGTGAATAGTTGAATACTTTTTTCCTCACTACACAGAGGCAACTAGGAGGTTTTCTAGGTTTCCTGCAGACCAACTTTTTATTGCAAACTTAAATTTCTGCAGCATAAATCCAAACTATTTCTTTCATGAAAAAATTTTACTGAACTTTTTAAACCCATCTGATTATTTCCACCTAAAAAGACAAAAATTCTGCCATTGATGAACCTCCACATTCGTTTTTTGTTTTCTTTTTTTATTTAAATTGAATGTTTTCTTTCAGCTCAGCAGAAAGAAAGCAGTGTATAAACTAGATATCTAGAATTACTAAAATAAAGATGTCAGACAGTTTAACCCTTAATAGTGCAAGTTAGCGTTTTTGATCCCTTGCATTCCCCTTATAAACGGAGTCCCCCCGTCCCTCAGTGAGGTCTAGAAGCACAAGATCTATATCCAGCCGTTCAGCAAAGAAACTGCTGCATTAATGTATATCTTATTTTAGCATTTGACCAATTAGATTAATGACATACTGTATTACCTACTGTAAAATAAGTTGGAAAAACGTAAACAAGTCAAGAAAAAAGGTAAAAAGCTAATTGAAAAGTTAAAAAGTAAAGTTAAAAAGTTAATAAGACTAGTTAACAATTATATTTATGATTATAAACTTGTCCCAGATTCCAAGAACACTATTAATTATGAGTCGCATATAAAGGCTTTAGATGCTTTGCTGCTGCCTGAGGATCCTGATTGTTCAACCTTATGGTTTTTTCTGGATCATTTTTCTTATACTTACCACATTTGGGGTAAGCCACCAGCATGATGTCATCCTCCCTGGCTTTAATGTCAACCAGACACTTTAAATGCTCCTCAGGACACATGAGGATGGGGTACAACACCCCGTTGAATCTGTACAGCTTGTCCTCCTCACTCATTGCCTTTGCCTTCTCCATCCTGGCCTGGATCTTGGCAGCGTGGGGGTTATTGTCCATTCTCCTGAAACTGTTAATGCACCGATTAAAACAAAAAAAATCAGAGCAGCAGCTGCAAGCTCTAAAAACCAAAGAGTTAGAAAGCAACAGGAAGAGCTGCTGTTTGCTCAATAATGACTGAGCAGGAAAAGAGGAGGTGGCTCTGGTAGTAAAAAGGAGGAGGAGACTAGAAGCACCTCCTCTCTGCACGCACATGCAGCAAACCCTGTTGATTCACAGAGGAGGGGTTGGTGGGAGATCCCTGCTGAATGTTTACCCATAAACAATCGTCCCTTTTTTGGCCTCAGTCGTTCTGACGGATCAGAAAGTGGCCTCATGTCTCTGTGGAGCTCAGAGCCTGACATCATGAGGAATCCATTGTAGGAATCCTGAAGTGAAACTTTGCTCCCTTCCTGCTGCCTCTGACCCAGATAGTGAAACAGGAAACCAGAGTCTGAGGAATGTTTTAGAGCTCAGCTACAGACAAACTGATCTACTGATACAA
>CM060083.1:42728665-42856165 GCA_030533445.1 Cyprinodon diabolis
GAGCTCAGGGTGGGCCTTGACAGAGAAATGCACTGCAAAAACGATCTCAAAATGAGTAACAGTGTCTTAAATTAAGGGTATTTACCCTTAATTTGAGCCAGTAAATAAGATGAGTTGCCATTAGAATGAGTATTTTTACTCTTAAAATAAGTTATCTAGATATTATGCACTTGAAATAAGAAAATGCAATTGTTTTTTCTAATTTTAAGTGTAAATTGTCTTGTTCCTTTGGCACAGTGTCTTACTTAAATACTTAATTCAAGAAAAAATACACTTATTTAAAGGAGGAAATGACTTATTTAGATTTAATTTTTTGCAGTGTGTAAACAGAACTGCCTTATGGTTCTCATCGTTAGGAGAATAAATCCATCAGAGTTCACTGTCCTTCTCTCCAGCTCTGTGACTGAATGGAGAATTCAGACTCTTGGTCCAAATGTTTCAGCAGCTGCTATCTTTAGGCAGTTTGCTCATTTTACTGTGAGATGAACAGTTTCTGATGTTTATTCTCAGGTCTACATCCAGCAACATGAAGTCATTGCAGAGTTTCTATTTGATGAAAGAGCTGTTTAATCTGTGCTTTGCTAGATACACTTCAGGATAAACAGCTCCCATATATTACACTATGTCCCTCCTTGAAAAGATCTTTAGGAATAATAAATTTGCTTCACTCTATATTGAGTTCATTAAGGATTAAGGACCATCAAAGCATCTCAACCTGCGTGAAGATCCATAGATCTTCACCAAACTGTTCCTGCCCTCTGGTTTCGGATCCGATGCTTTATTGAGAAGCAGCACTTGGTTTGAATCTGGATGCTTTGCTGATGGAACCCAACAGACTCGGCCTTTTCTTCTGCAGGTTCCCCAATCATCTGCATCTCCATCAGAAAAATTACATGTCCAGAAGCAGCAGTCTTCTGCTTTTCATCCTTGGTGTTTCTGCAGATTTTTTCTGCACTCTGGTCCTGCTGCTGATTGGCTAACTCTGCATGATTGTCTGCTTCCTCCAGCTTGCAGGGCATTATTTGACAGGATGCCTTTTGGATGGATGTCTCAAAAACTAATCAAGTAGAATCAATGAATCTACATGCCTTCCTTCAGACATTTCAGCAAACCTCTTCTTTCCAGTTTGAATCATTGTGATTTAGATCCATCTCTTCAACAAATTCATTCTGTTAAAACATATTTAGTTCGTATGCTGGTGAAGATTCTCAGTCATTCGGGTCATAGTCATTCCAAAAAAGTTTAAAAAACAATCCACTGGAGTTTTTTTCCAAGTTTGAAGACGTTTCTGTTCCATCCAGGAAGCTTTTTAAATTCAAAATATTCAAATGATGACTTTTTTCTCATATTAAACTGAAATAATGTTTAAATATCAGTTAACTTTTTTCCTAGTGGCCCTAATCCTCTAAAGTCAAGAAGTGGAAGGTTTGTTAATAATTAATATAAAGGCATAAAAAGAAAGGACCCAGCAGGGGGCAGTGTTGGTCAAACTGTGTTTACTACATTAAAGAAGGAGGAGGAGGGAGATTCAAGTAGTGCATTAATAAGTATTCTAGAATTTAATTCAGAATAAAGACAAGATATTATATTGGATATTCTTCACTCAATTTTTATGATTAAAAATGGTGGTTCTGTTGTTAAATTAGTCTGGATTCCTGCTCACATTGTGTGGTAATGAGTTAGCTGATAGTTTTATCTAAGAGTGCTGTAAAAAAGGATATTGATTTAAACATTAACATTAGTAAAAAAAAGAGTTAAAGAATATTATTAAAATGTATTTCAAGAAGAAATGGCAAGAACAGTGGGATAAAGGAGGGAATGCTAGATTTTAATTTTAGTATTCAAAATACTAAAAAAAAAAGAAGAAGAGGAAGAAGAAGAAGAAGAAGAAGAAGAAGGAGGCGGAAGTCCAAGATGGCGATGGACGGGATGATGTCCACGTCCCCGGGTCTGTCCTACCAAGCAGCGGGGGATTTCTACCCCAGAAAGTTCGGTCCGAAGCCGGACGTGGTTCCGTCCGGGGTGACGGAGCGGAAAGTGATCCCGCTGGATAAACCGGACATGGTGTCGGTGGACGTCATAAACATCAGAGAGCCGGGTTTGTTATGCTAGCTCTGCTAACAGCTGGTGTTTCCATTCTTAGCATCAGGGAATCTTGTTTTTAAGGTTCTGTTAATCGGTTCTGTCTTTGTTTATTCTGTTGTTCGCCTGCTGCTGCCTTTAGTTTATCTCTGCTGCTCTTTAACTTCTCCAACTCACTGATTAAATCGCTGTTAATGTGTCCCTTTCCCACAATCCATGTGGAACAGTTTAACCCAGTTTATACTGAACTGGATCTAATCCAGTCCAGCTTTTAAATTCGGATCCTGATCCAGTTCCTCCTGTCCTCTGAAGCGGTGAAGCCAGTTTCACATCTTTACTGTTCATTAAAGAGGAAACCAGCAGAGAACCGTTTTTTGTCATGATGGCAAAGCTTTGGGTGACAGTGGAAATAAAAATCTCCAGTTAAACAGGAAGAATCTAGCTTTAGTTTCCATTTGAAGCGGCTGCCAAAGGCCACCAGAGCACCGGGTCAGGAACTGACATGACCTCAGGTTATAACGAATAAGACCAAATATGTCAGAGGTAGCAGCCAATCACTGATAGGATTAAAGAAGATTAATTTAGAGGAAAAACTTTTTGCTTTTCAGTTATCGAGCTTCCAGGACTTCAGAGATTATTGAAAGGCTGGACAGCTCCCCCACCACAGCCTACATGTTGGACCCATCATCTAATGCTGAGGATTTTTAATTAGGTTTTTAATTTGCATGAATGATTACTTTATTTCAGTTTAAAAACAAAAAATTAAATAATATATATTTTACAAAAGAATCCATCAGACAGCAACAGAAAAAGGCTGAAGCCACAAGGTTTATCTTTCCTATCCTGTACAATCATAACAATAATTCACAATAAAATCATTTGTACTAATACATAATTACAAAACACAGAATAACTTTAACTGAAAAATCAAACTCAGTCAAATTTCATTGTAACCTTTTATTATAATAATATTTTAAAGTCTTTTTGAAAACTACGGAGCCCCTCTGATGACATGGTCAAAAAAAATGTTTAATTGTGACCACGAAGTAGTATTTCGTGCGCACGAAGTAGTATTTCGCGGCCACGCAATAAGTATAATGTGCGCACGAAATACTTATTAATAATATCAATAAATCCGCCCCTGTTTTCAGGCTTATGTTAACTGTAATGACTTATCTTGGACAGGCAGCTATGTAAACGGGCCTTTAGTCCTTCGTTTAGCTATGCTGCAGTTGTTTACACTACGCCTTTTCCACCTAAAATGGCGTCTTAGCAACAAACGTCACGTGACTGCCGGAGACCCGACTGGGTAAGCAAATCGAGCGCGCCTTAGACCTTAGAGAAGGCGCACTCGATTTGCTTACCCAGTTGTCCAGGAATGATATTAATATTATAAATAAGTATTTCGTGCGCATGTTATACTTATTGCGTGGCCACGAAATACTACTTCATGGCCACAATTAAAACATTTTTTTGACCATGTCATCAGAGGGGCTCCGTAGAAAACTAATATAGAGTTACACATCTTTATTTCATCGTTTAAGACATTCAGTGGTGTCAAAAGTTCACACGTTTGTTACTTCAGTAGAAGTATAGATCCTGCAGTTTAAAAACACTCTGGTAAAAGTTGAAGTATCAACTTGACCTCTTTACTCAAGTAAAAGTGAAAAAGTATGTGCTCAAAAAACTACTTAAAGTATAAAAGTATAAAGTAACCTTTAAAAAAAAAACAGCCAGATGCCACTATGTGAACTGAAAGCTCAATTTTTCGACTATTTCGAAAGAATTCTTTGTGTTGGTCTCCGTCTCCCGATACGCTCTCGCCTGTGTCCGACCTTTCAGACATTTCAACATCTTTTTCTGAATCCCACATCGTAGCATGGCATAGACAATTCACGGTAGCAGTTTGAAGAACACCTGCTTGCTTCTGATGGTTTCCTTTAGCTAACCAATGAGTGTTTGCGTTCTATGACTCATCCAATCACACTAGTTTTCAGTAGATGTGGGTGGAGCCAATGATCTGCATTGGATGGAGCACATGACGGGAAATAAAGATTTAGAAACATTAAACCGAAGCCAAGAGTAACGAGGAACGTTTGATTTAAAAATGTAAGGAATAGAAAGTACAGATACTGGTGTGAAAATGTAATGAGTAGAAGTCAGAAGTAGGAGGAAAAATAAGTAATGGAGTAAAGTATAGATACCTAAAAAGTGTACTTAAGTACAGTAATGAAGTATTTGACACCTCTGATTACATTCCATAATTTTGCTCCCAAAACTGACACACATTTCTTAGTTGATTAGTTCTGTCTTATAAGTTTCAAACATTAGTAACCCCCTCTTAAGTTATAAATCCGCTGCATTAGCTTAAACATTTATTGAATATAAACAGGGATTGTCTTATTTGCCGCTCGTAACATCATTTCTAATGTTTTTGAATATACAGTGTCTGGAAAAATGTTTGTGATTTTATAAACATTTCTGAAATGATACCAATAAGGGCTACAACTAATGATTACTTCCCAAATCAATTAATTTGTTGATTAATTTTTCGATGAATTGAGTAATAATCGGATCGCTAAAGGTTCCTTAAAGATTTTTTTGGTCTAAGTGGGTCTGTCAGCTAAAAGTATGTTTTACAGTCTCTATGCTCCTGTTTACCATTAATTGATTACTAAATTAGTTGATTATTTCAATGATTAATTAATCACCGTTAATCTGATTGTTTCAGTCCTAATAATGATGTTGCACCTTTGCGAATTGACAGGTATGGACCGGATACCATATCAGCAATCAATTTTACATGCGTCCAATAATTGTTTGTTGGTGTAGAATGTTAGTAAAGATTTGGTCAAAGGAGAACAATTATCAGCAACAATAGATGTCAGACTCATTAATTATTATCCAATAGGTGACATAAACTTTAGACAGAAACTTTGTCTTCTTATCAACGTTCTAATATCAGAGGTTTTAGGAGCAGACTGATGTAATATTGGCCTGATATCGGAGTGGGACGTCCCTAAATATCACTGAATGATTAACCTGAGAAAAATGTTCCAGTTTCCTCGGCTGACTTTTTGCCAGATATCCACCTGGCTGGTGAAAGTAAACCACAGCGCGGCTAAAAGTCTCCGCTACGTCTGATGGTCGTTGGTTTCATCTCGATACGGATTTACAGAGCAACTCGCTGTATTTTAATATTTTTTTACTGGGGGAAAGCCAAACAAAGCCATCAGTGTTGGCGTCCCAGGGTTCACCAGATTCTCTGAAATTGGAACCAGAATGTAGAACAGCTCGTACTCTAGGAGCCGCGTCGGGTTTAGGACTGGAACTATTCATCTAATTAATCGATTAATGAAATAATCGTGAATTAATTTAGTAATTGATTCATCGTTAAATGGAGTATAGAGACTGTAAAATATGTCTTAAGCTGACAGAGCGACACACTTAGAGCAGGAATTTTACCAAAACTGGAGAAAAAAATGTATTAACATTTTGCATTAAATATAAAAAAAAAAAAAAAACATTTTCGTCTGTCAATCTGTTTTATCCAGAACTCCTTTAGTAAAATAATCTTCTTTAAGGAACCTTTAGCTATCTGATTATTAATAGATGCTGCACAGAATCATTAAGTGGGGCTTTGCTTTAAAGCTGCAGCACTTGTTTTTTAATTTATTCTAGAGCTGCAACAATCAGATTAATCGATCATTGAAATAATCATCAACTTAATTAGTCATCGATTAATCGTTAACTTGAGTATAGAGACTGTAAAAATTGCCTTTAGCTGAAAGAGTGACCCACTTAGAGCAGGAATTATACCAAAATAAAAATAAAAAACGTGTATATATATATATATATATAGAGACATATAGAGACATTTTTGCATTTACATAAAACATTTTTATCATCTGTCAGTCTGCTCTATCCAGAACTCCACAAGTGGAAAGGTTTGTTTCACCTGTTTTAATTTTTGTAAAAAGTCTTCTTTTAAGTAACCTTTGGTTATCTGATTATTAATCAAAAAGAATAAAAGATTAATCGATTAGCAAAATAATAATAATAAGCTGGTTAATGGTGCTTCCTTCATGTGCGGTAGGTCAGCCTATCCATGACCCGGTTTGTAGTCCTGGTGTCCCTTGATGTTAGAACGACCTACCTGGACCGCAGGATTAAAGTGAAACAGTGTTCTGGAGCTCAGACAGGAACAGCGGGAAATCAGAGTAAGAACCAGAACCAGAAGAGGCGTCCAGCTGTGGCCCCTCTGGAGCTTAGAGCCACAGCGGGAGACCAGCGGAGTCCGCTGGGTAGAAATACAGAGCCGGAGCGGGGATAGAAGGTGGCGGCTGGCCGGAGTCTGTGCTGGAGCAGAGGGAGGACAACGAACAGTCCTGATAGGGCTGAATGGGAAAAGCTTTTTAAAAGCTGTCTACAAACATTTTAAGAGCTTTCCCCTTTTTATCTTTAGAACTGCAAAAAACAGAAATCTAAATAAGTCATTTTTTCCTTAAAATAAGCAAATTTGTTCTTGAATCGAGGAGGAAAGTGAGACACTTTGCCAATGGAACAAGACAATTTACATTTAAAATAGTAGAAGATTATTGCATTGTCTTATTTCAAGTGCATATTATCTAATTATTAGTTAAAATAATCTTTTCTACCTCCGCAAAATAAGGGTAAATACACTTAATTTAAGAAACGTTGACTTATTTCTAGGTAATTTTTGCAGTGTGCTGGGATCTCTGTCTGTTTGACTCTTTCTCCTTTTAGTTCCTGAGAGATTAATTATGGAAGTGAGGAAAACATGAGCTGGATTTCCTATAAACCAGCTCAGGATTCCTCTCATGTTTTCTTTCTAGAAGCTGAGGATTAGCTGTTTATTGTCAGGGTTCAGAGTCACTGTGTTCACAAACATATGAGCTGCCTGGGAGACCCTGCAGCCCAACAGCTGATGATGATGATGGTGATGATGATGAAGTCTTCGTCAGCCCAGTTTAATGCAGTGGGAGAAATGAATCAGGCTTTAGAGGAGCTGACTCTTCAGCTTAGATTGAAGATGCTTCAGCGAACTTTGAAGGTCATGCTGTGAAGAAAACCATCTGCAGGAAGACGTTTCTCCAGTCGGCTTCTTCCTTTGAATCTGCTTTATTATCTGCAGTGGAAATAAACGAGTTTATTTTCCCTCTGAAACCCAGAGACAGAATTTGCTCATTTCTAGTTTACCGTCCTTCTATTCTGACTGGAGGATATTTGTCTCTGCAGATGTTCCCATGCACAGGAAGAAGCACGAGCAAGACACCTACGTCCTGGTAAGTGTCTCCTCTCTGTCCATTCAACCAATTCTATTCAGTTTATTTCTATAGCTCCAATTCACATCATGTCATCTCAAGCCACAGTTCACCAGATCATCCAGTCAGATTGATTCAAAGTTTTCTATCTAAGGAAAACCAGCTGATTGCATCGACTCATTGACTCTTCAGCAATCCCTCACACTAAGCATGCTTGTAGCGACAGTGGAGAGGAAACACTCCCTTTGAACAGGAAGAAACCTCCAGCAGAACCAGGCTCAGTGTGAGCGGCCATCTGCTGAGGCCCACTGGGGTTCAAGGAGACAGAAGCAGACATAGAAAAAGAAGCATAGATACAAAAGGCAACTGTCAACCAGCTCCACAGGCGGCCCGTCCAGGAAACACACAGCCAGGCAGACGAGCTCCGAGCCAGCTCCCATGTCAGAGGATGAAGAGAGCACATCCAGTTAGTCACAGTCAGAGAAACAGGACTACACTGGAAAACAGGCCAAGCTCCAACATCTAGAAACAAAGGTGTTGATGGCAGCAGCACAGCTGATATTTCTCTCCAGGATGGAGTCACAGCCAAACAGGAACAGACCAGATGAAGCTACTATGAGAAAAAGCAGAGAGAGCAGAACGTTAGAGATTGAACTAACAGATTCTGCAGAGTGGGAGAATAGAGATAGAATGAAGCAGAATGATGAAAAAGGGGTCCCTATGTCCTCCAGCAGTCTAAGCCTATAGCAGCACAAATGCAGAAAATAGTTCTGGATAACCTGAGTATTTCGGATGAGGCTAAGAAAGGTAGAGCCACAGTGTGTTCCTGCCGTTAAAGAGGGAAGCTTCTTATTTTTTGAAGTCTTGCAAACATTTGTGGGTTTGGACCTCAGAGTCTTTCCAGTCTTTCTTATCATAGGTCCCCACCTTAACCCACCTTTGACACGTTTTAATGTATCTTGATTAGACTGTTTGAAAATGATTGGAGCTCATAAGTTTGGTGGGAGAACCTTAAAGCTACAGTGTGTAATAATTACAGGGATATACAGTCAGAAATGTAATATATTATACATAACTATGTTATTTATCATCATCTACGAGCTCAGCCTCTTAACCTTAATATTTGCGTTGCCTTAGAATTCGTTATTTATAATTACATAGGAGCGGGTCTCGCAGCCATGGAGGCAGACATCTTTGCGCTACGGCGGCGCAGAGCCAACAAACTAGCGATTGCGAGATCGCCCATTACGTCACAACGATGTAGAAAAAATAACGGGTATATTTATTATCTTAAGTCTACATGAAATCTATACCCTACACAGACTAATGAAATACTATCTGTAAAATTATCTATGTAAACAAACCTCATCACTTGAGAAGGTAGGTGATGCGGACGTCGTGGAAGACATTTTGTCCCGTAACGCTCGCCGTACTGTTGGGGGGAGAAGCGCTGGGGGGGAGATGTTCATGTTGCTGCAGTCTGCAGTCTGACCGCTAGATGTCGCTAAAAGTTACACACTGTAGCTTTAAAGTTTGGTCTTCTGAAGTAAAACCTCATCTTATCTGGAAAAATTGGAGCTGCCGTGCTAAAATAGACCACATGGTGGCAGCGTTGGCCAATCTTTGCCATTCCCAGTCTGACAAACTGAAACAATCTGGTCTGGACTTCTGGTATTCATGTTGATCCTTATAATACCACCTTAAAAACAATTTGGTCTTCATTCGTCTGACTCATCGACACCACAACTGACTTCATCGTTCAGCTTTATTCCTGTTTCATGTTTGGATGCAGAAAATTAGATATAATGAGTGGGTTCATGTGGGGAACAGGGGATGGTTTGTACTTTCTTTGCTGATGTTTCTTCCATTAACTCTCCCATTCCTACCGGCAGGGGACCATTCATCCGTTCAGGAAGACGCACCGCTCCGTGTTTGGGAAGCTGCTGCAGGAATTCCGACTGGTCTCCTCAGACAGACGGGTAAGAAACCTTTCTGGTCTTTCAGTTTCCCGTCATCGTGGCCTCGTCTCACCTTTCATTCAGGAGAAGGCATCGGGGAATCCTTGCTTTCTAATCCTGTTATGCTGTAAGCCTGTTAGAGGCTGGATCTGAGTCATGAAGTCAACCTGAACACCTCCAGTAATCCCGTTTTCGCAGCTGGTCACCATGTAGTGCTGACAGGAAGGAGGAAGCCCAGAGAGGGGCTCTTCCATACACTAGTCAACCATTTTGGAAAGCTTGTGTGTGAAAAGTTGCTACTGAAGCTGAAACCAGTCAGGTTAGCTGGGCTGTTGGAGCGCAGCCTGATTCTGAGCTGGTTTTAGTTCATCCTGAATCAAAGATCAATGGGAAACCAGTGCGGTGCAAACGGAAGCAATCCATCATGGAGGAACGGGGAGGAGCTGAGCGTCATCTGGGTGTCTTTAAGCCTCATGGTTGAGACGTCAGAGAGAAGCTGAAAGTCTGGATAAACTTTTCTCTGAAAGCAGCTTCAGTTAAATGGGTTAAAAAACAAACAACCTTGAATCAGAACCTTTATGGAAGGAATCTGGTCTCCATCTGGAATGATGGAGACCATGAAGACCACAGGGTTCCTGTGGATCCTTAAAGGAAAAGTCCAAATAATAATGGATCATTATTTATACCTAAAACTAATGCATTCAAGATTTTAATTGGTATTCAAATATCTTTCAAGGGGTCTTAAAATTGTTTCCACGTTATATAAAGGATTTTATTGTTGAATCCAAATCAAACATTAAAATAATTGGCAATAACTTTTTTTTTTACATTAACCGAACGGCATTATTAGTTCCGTCCTGATAGAGCAGAGATCACGGATTATCGGATCGTGGTCCGGGTGCGGCCCCACCTGCTGGCTAATCCGGACCCAACCTGATTTAAATCATTTATAAATTGTCCGACAGCAGTGTCTAACTTCACTTGCGCCTCTTCTCCTGTTAATACGGTAAAGCCCTGGGGAGCGTCCGGCTCCAGGCTGCACGTGATCCAAATGAGCCAATGAGCTGTCAGTCTGGGTTGCTGCTGCTGCTACTTTTAGACACAGCAGGCAAACCTGTGGCAAGCCGGGCGATGGGAAAGAAGGAGAAGACCATGAGAAAAAGAGAGCAGAGAAAGTGTGGACTGCTGGAAGAACTGCGGTGAACTGGTGAAAGAAAAGTGAAATGGCGTGCTCAAAGATGACCCTGCACATTTAGAGGATGTTTGGCTCAACCTGCTGCTGTGAAGCAGGATTCTCCACCATGGACAGAATCAACAATAAATCTGGATCCAGGCTCAAAATGAGCACCTTGATATGTGCTTGAGAATGGCTTAGTCTCCGGTTAAACCCAGGTTTAAAGCCTTGCAGGGCAGCCTAAAGCCCACTGCCAACATTAAGACAGAAAAAAGAAAGAAAATAACAAACCATCAGTTCAGGGGTTTGAGAAAATATGGGAATCAGGAAATGATCTATAAACCAAACTGAACGATTGTTGTTCTTTACTTCAAAAAATACTTTAGATTTTAAAATGGAATAATTTTCTATTTTTTTTTAATTTTAAATTAAATGTATAACATGGATGCATAAACACCTCATTTTATTTCCTTGTTAAATTCTGGTCGAAGTAACAGATTATAATTAAAAATGTCTCTGGACCTTTACTGGTTGATGATTTTCTTAAGTCGGACCCGCTGATTTTTAATTGATTACCCCTGATTTAGAGGAACTAATAAAAACGATGATTGCAGGCGGACATTGATGGGAATGCGCTGCTAACCATTTATCTAAACAACATGGAAACGTTAATAAAATAAAAACTGCCTATCTAGAGTTTTCTATGCAGCTAAAGCCAGTACCAGCGCATGTAGATGAGGCACGATGTGGATCAAGGCAGTGGCGTCTCACATGACAAGCATCCAAATCAAGTTACGGAGAAGCAGCAGGTATTTCTACGTTCTCTTCATCCCTTGTCTCTTCCAAATCAACATCAGCAACAGTAATACCAAATCTTTGGATGATGTTTGGCGCTGCGCCTACAATGAAAGAAGAGCTATTATGGACTTTGAGGGGGGAGCAAAACAAAGTTCAAGAATTCAGTTTAGTATTTGTTTTCCTCTATGGAGAGTTTTAAGATTAGATAAAATAGGATAGACTTAATTGATCTCACAGTGGGGACATTCACTTGTCAGATTGGCTCAATAGTGAAAAGGAGGAAAAGGTGCATGTGGTATAAACAGTATATAACATGTATACAATGGATTGAAAAAGTTTACTGGGGCAGAAAGTGGTGGTTTATGTTAAAATAAACATTTGGGTAAGATCAGGTTTTAATTGTGTTTATTGTGAAGTTGTTCTTTGTTATTTCTAGTGGCATTAAAAAGTCTTGAATGTAACTCGCCTTATGCTGCAGGAACGCTGAGTCCAGGTTGGATCCTCCAGACTCTTCAGGAGTCGTTTCTTTTTTTTTTTTTTTTTTTTATTTATTTCGAACATGCAAGAGAAAAACAATAAAACAATGTTTAAAAACATTGGAGAGAAAAACAACAAACAAGGTCCCCTCCTTTCCTGAGTTAATATACCTCCATTACATGTGCGAAAAGGAGTAGGAAGAAGTAAAACTTATGTGCTCCTACCCCTTTATTCTTCTATTTCTTTAATTTACAATATTTATAATTATGTTGCTATATATATATATATATATCCATATAAATGCATCCCTACCTACACTTATACCGTCATACATATATACAAATTAACAAAACAAAAAACACAAACTAAACTTTCTACAATGCTTCTCTATACCTTTTGAAAATAATTTCTTTGTACATTTTTTTTAAAGGAATATGTTTGGGCATTGCTTTAGGTTCTCATTTAGTTTGTTCCACAATTTAACTCCGCAAATTGATAAACATAATCTTTTTCTAGTTGTTCTACATCTATTAGTCTTCCCCTTCCCCTTAAATCGTAGCCTCCCTCCCTTTCAGAGAACATCTTTTGGATATTCCCAGGCAATAGGCTGTCTTACTTTGAACATGAACACTGCAAATTGGTATTCTATTAAATCCTGGTATTTTAGCAATTTAGATTTTAGAAATAATGCGTTTGTATGATCCCGAAGTCCGGCGTTGTGAATGATTCTTATTGCTCTTTTTTGCATTATGACTAGTGGCTGTAGTGAGTGTTGATAAGTGTTTCTTTCAGCGGTGACATGTAACGTAACCCAACAGACTGAACGTTTGATTGTGAGGAAAATAACTGGAAGTCGGTGACCATAAACGGATCTCAGACCTTATTTATCTGCGGGTGTTATTGTGCATTAATCCACTTTGATGGCACACCAGTCAGAGTGGATTAGGAGGTCCTCCCTCCTTGGATTGGATTACAGCGTGTCGTACCTGGATCAAAATGAATCGGAGGCTTTTTCTTTGGACAATCGTCTTCATATTTCTAAATCCAGAGAAGGAACCTCACAGGGAGAAGCTTTTGTTTATTCCTGTTGAGCCTGTTGGACCTCATCTAAAGTCTACTGGGATGAATCCTGATTAATATGGTGACTCAACCAACCCGTTTCAGCCCAGTATCCGTGTTCCAAAGTTTGATTTCATCTGTTTGGTGTAAAATCAAGTTTTTTAGTAGAAACTCCAATCTAAGTTGTCTCCAAACATCTGGAGCTGTGAGAACGCTGAGTGGCCTCCTCAGGTTTTAGATACGACCAGAGAGAAAAAAACAAAGAAGCTTCTCAAATGATGACTTTAGTTCCAGAGGGAGAAGCTGTCCTCTCCATCCTGGCCTGCATGAAGCAGTAATTACCTGCTTATTAACTCTGGTTAACCTCGTTATCCTCACTCAGACCTGCAGAGCAGAGAAATCCCTGAAACAGAAACTATCTGGCTGCATGAAGTAGGATTTAAGTTCACATTACCTCGGATTTACAGTGAGGAAAATTAACTGGAGGGTCTGAAATTATTATCATAGGTACATATCCACAGTGAGAGACATAATCTAAAAAATAATAATCCAGAAATCACAATGAGAGATTTTTTAGCTATTTATTTGTGATTCAGCTGCGATTAAGTATTTGAAAACCTGAGAAAATCAAAGTTAATATTTGCTACAGTAGCCTTTGTTTGCATTTCCAGAGGTCAAATGTTTTCTGTAGTTTTTCACCAGGTTTGCACACGCTGTAGGAGGGATTTTGGCCCATTCCTCCTCACAGATCTTCTCTAGAAGAGTCAGGTTTCTCTGGCTTCCACTCCCTCCAAAGATTCTCTATTGGGTTTAGGTCTGTAGACTGGCTAGGCCACACCAGAACCTAGATCTGCTTCTTCCAGAGCCGCCCCTTGGTTATCCTGGCTGTGTGCTTCGGCTCATTGTGATGCTGGAAGACCCAGCCTCCACCCATCTTTACTGCTCTAACTGAGGGGAGGAGGTTGTTCCCCAGAATCTACCAACACATGGCGCCGCTCATCCTCTCCTTAATACAGTGCAGTCACCCTGTCCCATGTGCTGAAAAACACCCCCAAGCATGATGCTGCCACCCCCATGCTTCACAGCAGGGATGGTGTTCTTTGGGATGCTACTCATCAAACACGGTTAGTGGAATTCTGACCATAAAGTTCTATTTTGGTCTCATCTGATCACATGACTTCCTCCCATGACTCCTCTGGATCCAGATGCTCGTTACCTGCAGATGGCCTTGGCATGAGCTGCTTTAAGCAGAGGAACCTTCCATGCATGATTTCAAACCACAAGGTCTTAGTGTGTTTACATCAGTAACCATGGAAACAGTGTTCCCAGCTCCTCCCATGTAGTTTTGGGCTGATTTCTCACCTTTCTTAGGATCATTAAGGCCCCACCAGGTGGGATCTTGCATGGAGCTCCAGTCTGAGGGAGATGGACATTCATGTTTAGCTTCTTCCATTTTCTATTGAAGCTCCAACAGTGGAGCTTTTTCCACCAAGCTGATTGTTTATTTCCCCGTAGCCGTTTCAGCCTGGCGGAGGAGGACAGTTTAGTCTGTAGTGTCTTTGGACAGCTCTTTGGTTTTGGTTGTTAGTAGCTGGATTCTTGCTGATTGTTTGGGGTGAACAGGTGTCTTTATGCAGCCAATGAATAACAGGTCTTTGACGGTCAGAACTATAGCTGTTCTTTAGCCTTTCAGAGATGGAGTTCAGGTTGTGCTTTGGATCATTGTCCTTCCGCTGAGTCCTGTTGGATGTTTGTTTGACTCCAGGATCTCCTGCTGATCAGCAAAATTGATGACTCCACTTATAATAATAATAATTGAACTTTATTGGTCTCACGTTGGAGAAATGAACTCTCTGCATTTAACCTATCTCCTTGGGGAGCAGTGGGCTGCCACTGTGCGGCGCCTGGGGAGCAGGGTGGGGTTAAAGGTCTTCCTCAGGAACCCAGAGACGAGGTTGTGGGGATCAAACCAGGTACTTGCAACCTTCTCAGAGCGCAGGCACTGTTCTAACCACTAGACCGACACTGCTTTTATTCAGGCCGAGTTTAAAACCAAGCTGAGCAAGGAGAGTCTCTGTTATCGCAGCGCTGCTGTAATATGGCCTGAAGGAATCCTTCTTTAGCATCAGTGGTATTTATGGCAGGTTCTAACGCATGCATTCTGGCAGAATTAGGAAATAATACATAAAACATTAACATTTAAGATGGAAAACTTTTCTCCCTGAAAATAATCCAAGCGGGAAAGTTTGATCTTCACCTGGTTTAGATTCTGTATAAAATCTTCCTTTTGCTGCCTGATTATTGAGCAAACAATAGAAAATAGTGAATAGAGTATCACTGTTTGTTTCCTGTAATTCAGACTATTGTTTGATCTAAAAACTGTCTTTATTTTGTCTGATAAATGTCTTTGATGTGAAGCATCCAAATCAGCTCTGAGCTGGATTTACATTAAACCGTTGGATGGAGAAAAGCTTCACTTCCAGGTCAGAACAAACTAGTTGGACTGGTTAAAGTCATCCGTTGTTGGTTTAGGGCCCGTTAATGATGCCGCTGATAGAAACCCGGACCGGTGCGAGGCGTCGCCTGGTTACGGGTCGGAAACCTCCTCTGCTCCTGCCTGCACGGCGCTGTCAGCAGTTCGTTATATAAGCTGGTTTATTTCAGGAGGAGAACACAGCCTCCCTGGAGGAGCTTTCCATCGCCGCTCTGAATCACGCCGCCGCTCGTCATTATGACAAACGTTCGCCGCGTCAGGAGGAGCTCTGCTTTTTAAGGACTACCTGGAGTCCGAGTGGCTGCAGGATGTGGGACCTGATTGTCGGGACGGAGGGGGGCAGCAGAGCGCCGGGCTCCGGCGGCGGGGAGGCCCTCCAGGCTGCGTGGATGTGAAAGCGGGCTGATACTGTTTTGGGCCGGCGCTGTCTCTGTGTTTGCACACACACACTGCAGGTCTCCCGCTCCTGTCGCCGGCCACTGCTGTCACCAGACGCCGCGGCGCTGTCATAACACAGCACACCACAGTAATTGTAGATTTCACAGCAATCGGCTCTCCTCGCCGCCGAATATGAGTCCAACAGGAAGTGACAGGCCAGGACACACATACACACACACACACACACACATCCTCTGCCCTTCTTCCATTTCTGACACACCAACACTGGCTCTGCTCAGGGGCAGCTCAGTGTTTTCCTTCATTCTGCTGATTTCCTTCCTCCATCAGACAGACGGACTGAAAATGAAATCACCTTTCATTCTGCAACCAAAGCCTCCTGATCAGATAAATGCAGCCTGGCAGTCGGTGACGGACTGAAGGGTCACCTTCATGTAGCGCTGCACTCAAACCTCAGGAGGGGGATCAGGGCAGACTAAGGTTTACATCCAGACTCCCTCCAGCAGTCGATACTGGTGTCTTTTAACAACAAGCTTCTCCTTTCTCCAACCAAAATACTCTGAACAGCTGAAAAACATCCCACTGACATGATGTCTAGACCTCTGTTTGGAAAGTCACACCACATCCCAGAACCTGGAGGACGTTAGTCTGCCGGCGACTGCTCTCTCTCAGAACCATTTCCTGCTTTTTTACATTAAAAAAAAAAAAAAAAAGATTCATGAGAAATTTTACAAACAAAGAACAAAAAATTTATAAACTCTGTGACCCAACCAGCTTCTTTTATTCATTAAAGGAAAAGTCTGGTTCAGAATTCAAACTTCTGAAAGTTCTTTAAATCTGAAATGATTCCATCTGTTCAATAAATGATCAGTGTTTTTAATTCAGAGTCATTTTCATGTGAATGTGCTTTACTGGAGGCATCCATGTTTGTCAAAGAACACTACTGCCACCTACTGGTTAGTGACATTGTCACGGTGCGGTATCGGCTGTTGATCAAGTCCCAGTGCTGTATCTGGTGTTTGTCACAACGCGCTATTATCCAAGTCATCTTGAAAACATTCTTCTTCCAAATGTTGGCTACATATTACGGGTTTTTTCTCTGGCCAGAAGTTCGATGGCAAATCCTCCCTCTTCAAGTTGGCGATCCAACGACCAACCCGTCCGTGGAGGATCAGGAATCAGAAAGGTGGAATAACTCTTTTTTTCACTTTTACCCGATGTATTCCAGCATCCAGCTGCCATGCACGTGAGCATTGTCAGTTTCACTATAGCTCTGGTGAATTTCAATGGTGAAGTCCTCTGGAAATCTTCAATAATTGTTGTTGATTGCAGATGTGTCTAGTAGTTCCCATTGATTTAGCTTGTAAAGCGGGGAGAATGGCGCTAGGCTTACCGCACCGTGACGTCACTGCTGGAAGATGGCAGGAGGGAGGGGCTACTATATTTGGGCAAAGATGGCCGCTCCCAGACTCAGTGATCGCAACGAAAATTATTGTGTTCATTTTTTTTTTTACTGATTAACGCTAAATTCATTAAATCACTGCAAACGTATTAGTTTAAGGTATAAATAATGATCCATTGATTATTCCTGCTGACCGGACTTTTCCTTTAAAACTTGGTTCTCCTTCATTCAGGTTTCTGCACAGCCCTGGCTTAAAGCTACAGTGTGTAACTTTTAGCGACATCTAGCGGTCAGACTGCAGACTGCACCAACATGAACATCTCCCCCCCAGCGCTTCTCCCCCCAACAGTACGGCGAGCGTTACGGGACAAAATGTCTTCCACGACGTCCGCATCACCTACCTTCTCAAGTGATGAGGTTTGTTTACATAGATAATTTTACAGATAGTATTTCATTAGTCTGTGTAGGGTATAGATTTCATGTAGACTTAAGATAATAAATATACCCGTTATTTTTTCTACATCGTTGTGACGTTTTGGCGATCTCGTAATCGCTAGTTTGTTGGCTCTGCGCTGCCGTAGCGCAAAGATGTCTGCCTCCATGGCTGCGAGACCCGCTCCTATGTAATTATAAATAACGAATTCTAAGGCAACGCAGATATTAAGGTTAAGAGGCTGAGCTCGTAGATGATGATAAATAACATAGTTATGTATAATATATTACATTTCTGACTGTATATCCCTGTAATTATTACACACTGTAGCTTTAAACATGTATATAAATGTACTCTTTATCAGACTACATTGTCCCAAAATTTTGAACATTTCTATTTTAAAAACAATCCTGTCTTAAATCAGTATTTTTTCCGTTATCTTCTGCAGGCCAGTTAGTTCTACGTCAGCCTGAACACCTAAATTCGGCCAATCATATATCAACGTTCATCTGTCAATCAAATGTTTTCGGTCATAGCATCTTGATTCATCTGTCGCAGCTAATATACGCAACGGTTGTAATCAGAATCCTTTCCTTTCCCATTGAGTTGCGTCCCAGTGTTCACGGGGATGGACGTCTGTGTCTTCGGCAGGCGTAGAGCTAACAGAACTGGCAGCGTTGCGAGGCAAGGGCTCAAACATGTACGGCTGGAAGCCTTCTACACCAAACCAAGCTTCTGCCGCCCTGGCGTCCTCTTCCACAACATCTTCGTCCCCGCTTTCCTCCTCTAAATAAAAAATGGATGACGGAGGAGACTCATCCACGACCTCCGACACTAAACTCTCCTCCTCTTGCATGTTTCCGCTGTCCATAGCGTTCCTTGACAGCGTCGTTTCTAAGTCACCAATTTAGTGCTACTTGGTCCCAATGGAATTTCCCATTGGGAACCTGCTAGCACTAAGTTGCTAACTGGTTAGCAAGAGGCTTCCGAGACACTAGCCGCAATCAAACTTGCTTGCGAACCTTCCGCCACAACAATCCCGCCCCCTTTAGAAACAGCCAATCACATTCACTTTATTCACTCGTGTAAAGTCGGACACCACTCTGGAAAATTCGAAAATGAAACGGTTGGAACAGCCTCTTCCCTACGGCTTTAAACCTGGGTTTAACCGGAGACTAAGCCATTCTCAAGCACATATCAAGGTGCTCATTTTGAGCCTGGATCCAGATTTATTGTTGATTCTGTCCATGGTGGAGAATCCTGCTTCACAGCAGCAGGTTGAGCCAAACATCCTCTAAATGTGCAGGGTCATCTTTGAGCACCATTTCACTTTTCTTTCACCAGTTCACCGCAGTTCTTCCAGCAGTCCACACTTTCTCTGCTCTCTTTTTCTCATGGTCTTCTCCTTCTTTCCCATCGCCCGGCTTGCCACAGGTTTGCCTGCTGTGTCTAAAAGTAGCAGCAGCAGCAACCCAGCCTGACAGCTCATTGGCTCATTTGGATCACGTGCAGCCTGGAGCCGGACGCTCCCCAGGGCTTTACCGTATTAACAGGAGAAGAGGGGCAAGTGGAATTAGACACTGCCGTCGGACAACAAGCAGTAGTTTATAAATGTTTTAAATCAGGTTGGGTCCGGATTAGTCAGCAGCTGGGTCTGGATCCGGACCGTTGTCCGCTAATCCGTGACCTCGACCTCTTTGACCATTTTCCTTCCTTACACGCCTGATTGATAGACTTTGAAAGTGACGTCTCTCCATGTGTTTTACTTTCCTCAGGTTTCAGAAGCTCACAGCTGTTCTAAGCTGCAGACTTTATGTTCTGACTGAATGAATGAGTAAAAGCTGCAGATGTGAAGGATGAACGAAGCACCAGAGAGCGTGTTGTTCCCTCCTCTGCTCAGGCTTCCACTGTGACCTTCCCCTGGGCTGCTGCTCCTGCCACCGCCTGATTCAGAGCGCAGCAGACATGTTCAGCCACACGCTCACTTCTCCTTCAGTCAGATTCACCTTAAACCTCTGAATTAGGCTGACCGCCGGGGAGGACACTGCAGGACGAGACCAGACTGTCCAACTGGTCCCAGAGCAGCTGGACGCAGAGACGGCGGCTGCTCAGCTCCTTAAAACTAACTAACAACATAAAAAACTTTGGATACATTCAGGTCAATCCCTGGTTTTGGTTTTATGCAGTAAACAGTAAATCATGGAGAGCTGTTGACCGACTCTGTGGTGTGAAATGAAGTGAAGGTTAAGATGTTGAGGCTGGATTATTGGCTTATTCCAGTCTGAGCTGGGATTTCACTGGGATTTCTGTCCGTCCAGAAATGATTCAATTCTCCATTTTCCTTGTTTTAAACTGACTGTTTCTCTGCCTGCTGTAACTTGCAGCTCAGAGACGCAGTGGAGCCGTTTTTAACAGCTTTTCCCACGTCTGTGACTCTGTTTTCACCAAACTTGAAGCCAGTTTCTTTAGTTGCATGGTTTTAGAATTAAAACTGCTGCTTCCGGGATGCTGACTGTTGGGTCCTTTAGTCCTGATCAGAACTGCTAGCTTAGGTCTGAGCTTTTATTGGTTCGCTTTAGGGCTGCAGCTAACAATTATTTGCAAATCGATTAATTTGTCAATTATTCTTTGGATTCATAGATTAATAATCCTACAGCAAAATGTTTCTTAAAGAAGGTTTTTTACTCAAGGACTTCTGGATAGAGCAGATTAGCAGATGAAAACATTTTTTTATTTTAAATGCAAAATGTTTATATATTATTTTGATATAGTTGCTGCTCTAATTGCGTCGCTCTGTCAGCTAACGACATGTTTTAGAGTCTTCATACTCCAGTTAACACTGGAAAATGATCTAGAAATGAGTAAAAATGTCTTAAATTAAGTTTATTTACCCTTATTTTGAATAGGTAAATGAGATTTACCAATGGAATGAGTATTTTTACTATTAAAATAAGATAATTGGATAATATGTACTTGAAATAAGACAATGCAATTGTGTTTTCTTATTTCAAATGTAAATTATCGTGTTCTATTGGCAAAATGTCTGTTTTACCTCCTCAATCTAAGAACAAATGCACTTATTTTAAGAAAAATTACTTATCTAGATTTCGATTTTTTTCCAGTTAAGGATTAATCTATTACTAAATTAGTTGAGGATTATTTCCATAATCGTTTAACCCGATTAATTGTTTCATCCCTAATTCGCTTCATGTCTAAACTTTTCTATTTCTGCTAATCGAAAGAATTTTGGTTTTGGACGAAATCTATTAAACTGTCTTTAAACAACCTGTATGGTCAGAAGTAGCTTTTCTTTTGGATTCTGGTTCTGTTGCAGTTTCAGGGCTGCAGAAACCCCCAATAATGTCTTAAATTCGCTGTATTTTTTTCCCCTTCAGCGACAACATTTGTATTTTTCAACAAAAGAACAATTCGAAATCCTACTCAGTCATTTTAAGCCTCTTTCCCACTGAAAATACAGTGTTACCGCTGGTTTTTCCAAACATGGGTCGACGCTGCTCCCTTCCCACTGGCAGTAGAGAACTCAACTCAAACTTTATTTATAAAGCACATTTAAAACAACCGGCGTTGACCAAAGTGCTGTACAGGAATCACAGTTAAGGAACATAAGATAAAAGCTAAGGCTAAAATACATAAACATATAAAAATAGAATAGGATAAAAGTTTCATATAAAATAAAATTATGCCAAATGTCCACTTAGACATTAATAAAAGCCAGGGAGAAGAAATGTGATTTTAAAGAGGATTTAAAAACCTCTAAGGAGCCTGCTGATCTAACATGCCAAGGCAAGTTATTCCAGAGCCTCGCTGCCATAAAGGCTCGATCAGCTTTAGTTTTAAGTCTGGTTTTAGGCATCGCCACTAGCAGCTGATTAGAGGATCTCAGTGTTCTGGCCGGGGCATGAATTTGGAGAAGCTCAGTCAAATACTGGGGGGCTAGACCATTAAGAGCTTTAAAAACAAACAATAAAATTTTTAAATCTATCCTAAAAACAACTGGTAGCCAGTGCAGTGAGGCTAGAACAGGTGATCTCTGGTCACGTTTACGTGTGCCAGTAAGGAGACGGGCAGCTGCATTTTCTATCAACTGCAGACGGTGTAAAAGTGAGCGGTCCAAGCCATTATATAAAGAGTGGCAGTAATCCAATCTTGTATTAATAAAAGCATGGATTACGGTCTCCAGATCTTTTTGTGGCAGGTACCCTTTCACTTTTGATAAAATTCCTGACTGATAAAAGCTGTTTTTTACGACCGAACTAACCTGGCGATCAAGTTTCAACCTGTCATCAAATATTACACCAAGATTTTTTACTGATGATCGAATGTTAGGTGTAAGAGGGCCCAAGAAGCCAGGGGGGAAAACTGCTGGGCTACAACCAAACATTCTAATTTCTGTCTTACTGTCATTCAGATTCAGAAAGTTCGAGGCCATCCATGATTTAACATCGTTTAAGCGGTTAGAAAATGACTGGTAATAGAAAAGACTTTCGCTCCAAGGATGAATCGGGCCCCTAAAGTTGGACTCTGACTGCCTGAATTCACACCTTGGCCAGTTCAAACTTAAACATTGGTCACCTATGTGTGATTTTTTTTTTTTTTCTACTTAAAGCTTTTTCTTTTTCATCTAAAGTATTTTTTGAACCTCTTGAGTTGACTACAGAAGGGATGGGCCACTTCCATGATAAAGAGGGCCACATTTTTTTCAGCATGACCATTGGATATGTAAGACAAAAGATTCTCCATACGAACACATTTTATATGAATTTATTTTCTATCTATTTTTACTGCACAAACATCCAACTATTTTCTGCATATAAATGCATTTTAATTTGTCCCTAAGCAAAAGAAAAACCGTTTGCTTTAAAAAAAAGAGTGCAAAAAAGAATTTGCTTTATATCAAGAACAAAAAGTTTGCTTAAAAAACTGATTGCAAATAGTTTCTGTGTATAAAATAAGTCCATTTTAGCATGTCCTTTATAAGCAATAAAGACAAAACATTTGCTTAAAAAACTGCTGAAGGTATTTGAACTCATTTATAACAATGAACAAAAAAGTAAAACAAAAAAACTGATTGCAAATATTAATCACATTCAATAATAGCAGCAAACTAGACCACAGAAGCCCAACATTTATCTGTTTACTACAGTCTGTTCAATTCATGTCAATATGGATTTAAAGACATTTCAATTAGAAAAAATTGCAGGAGGGAATATAAAAAAAGTCTAATCAACCAAAACTTTCACGACCCCAATGCAGTACCTCTGTGGACCCCCTAGGGGTCACGGACCCCCAGTTGAAGACCTCTGATTTAGAGGATAAGTTGGCGTTTTTGATCCCTTGCATACCTCATAGAAATGGAGTCCCCCCCCCCCCCCCCCGTCCCTCAGTGAGGTCTAGAAGCACAAGATCTATACCCAGCCGTTCAGCAAAGATCCTGCTACATGGCTGTACGTCTTATTTTGGCAATTTCACCAAAATAAGTTGGAAAATTAAGTCAAGACAAAAAGGTAGAAATTTAATTGAAAAGTTAAAAAGTTAATAAGCTTAGTTAACAATTATATTAAACTTTATTAACTAAAAACAAGTGCCAGTATCAGCATTAATGTTATGTTGGAACAAAAATGTCTTTTTCATGAATTTCTTTTGTTATTTTTCTTAATATATTTGGCAAGTCTGAGTTTCTTGTTGTTACATTGATTTTCATTTTTTCCATCAAAATCTCCATATTTTTTTATTGTTCCAAAGCTAATAAGGTTTTGTCCTGGATTCCAATAAAACTTTTGGCTGGAAATGTTGATTTTCAAAGTATTTCCCTGATTCGTCTCTAAAGCCTTAAAGCTTTGATCCAAACGTCTAACAGAAGGAAGTTCAACATCCTGCACATGTTTTTCTGTCATTTTCATTCTACATAACATGAACCTTTAATAGTTTTCTGCTGTTTTTTCTCTGTAACGGTAAAGTTCTCTCTAACAGATGCAGACATTTTGCTCCTGATGTTTCACAGCTATCCTCTTCTGTTTTTTTCTTGTCGTTTCTAGTCGTGGAGGATCCTGCTGTTCGGAGCGCTCAACCTGCTGTGTACCGGCTGTCTGCTGATGTGGTGCAGCTCCACCAACAGCATGGGTGAGCAGATCTACAAGCAGCAACAGTCTGACGTACAGGGACTGACAGAGTCCCCGTCTTTGAGACGCTAACTGGTGCAGACACAGTAAACACAGATTGACAGCCGCACACATCCCTGTCTGTGTGCGCGCGCTGTAAACAGGCGCCTGCTCGGGTCTTTAGGAGCTCTGTTCGCTGCGGCGTCCGGACCGATCCGCCTGCTGCTCGGCGGCGACGTGTTTCCGTTGGTTAGCTCAGTCCAGAGATCCTTCGCTGCAGCTCTTTTCACCTTCAGAACAGCCGTCTGTCATATTGACAGACACCAACACCAGCCCACTGCCTGAAGCCACATCAGACTCTCATCTTTGAGAGGAAGTCCTCCATCTGAGGATGTAATGGTTCAGACAGGAAACCAGGACGTCCCTCTCAGCTTCTTTCTAATCTCCCCCAGATGATGGATCAGTCTTTCTCTAAGAGGCAATAACTTCTGCTGCTTGGATCAAGGATCTCCTGAGCTCAGGTTCGGGTATAAAAGCACACAGACCCGCGTTTCTAGAGCTCCAGCTTCTTCCCCGCAGCATGGAGGAACACCAGCTTTACTTCAGATTAGGGGTGTAAATCACATCCATCATGGCGATTCGATTCGGTATCGATTTCCTGACCCAACGATTCGATTATTTTCGATACTCAAGAATACACCACGATTCGATTCGATTAATCGGTTAAATTATTTTTTTATTATTTTTTTTTTTACACCTTACAGGCTAAATAAAGTTTCAAGTTTGAAATAAATCAATGAAAGCTGTAATATCATTATGCATTTTCTTTAGAAACAACAGCAAATAACAGAAGTAGAAAAGTTGCATAAAAAAATACTGCAAAAATACTGCACAATATCAGTGTAATGAGTTCAATGCAATACCTCGGCTCCAGAGAAACTGTCCAACATATTTTTTTAGAATGTAATAAATATACTCAGGAAAGAGAGATGTTGCTTAGAGAGTTAGACAGGAATAAAAATAAACTAGATATAAGGGAATTGTTTCAAAGGTCATCTGGGGATGTAGTTTTTGGGAGTATTTTTTAGTTTCTAAGAAGAACGGGTATTTTAGGGAGAATATAATAGTTTGTCTGGTCCATACTCCATTCTGGAAGGTGGCGGTAATGCACCTATAAGTTGTTTGCCAACCGCCATTAAAAAAAAGAAGAAGAAGAAGGCTCCAGAATGTCGACGTCACCGCCCCCTTGAGAGACGCTCCGCTGCTCCTCTCCCAGATTGTAGCTGACCGCAGACAGTGCCGCAGACAGGAGGCCGGCTTGGTTTGTTTTTATGACCGAAATTGTGGAAAACAACTCGTGAAGTTTGACCCGCTAGAAGAGCGAGGTGCGCGAGAACGCAGGGACCCTTTTTCCAGCTGGATCTCCGCTCTTTTTGGCCCTCATGTCCCTCCGTCGTCGGACTAAACTCACCCCCACTTCCTCGCCGCCTCGGCCGTATCTAGACCCACAGCGTGTAGCACAGACCACGCTGCAATATTGAGCATAAATTAAAAATGTCTGCATCAAGCTCACTGCGACACACTGCTGCAGGAGGATAACCAGGAAGCAAGGTAGGAGGGCAAAATAGGTTTAGCGCCACCGCAGCACGGGAGGAGAATTACACCCAGGAGCAAATGGATAAAAATAGACCGGAGGAAAAAAACAAACATGAATCGATTCTCTTGCGGACGTGTCGATGCATCGGATCGTCGGCTGTTGGATCGATGCATCGATACAAAACGATTATTATTTACACCCGTACTTCAGATCCACTGATCTCTATATATTCCCTGGATTGCTGATTGCCCGTTGATAGTGAAGCTATCGGCCGCCATGTTGGTGCTCCCTAGTTAAACCGGCCGCAGTGTAAACAATCCGTGCGCTACAGCATCAAACAACCATGATGTTCTCTTTTTCACGAGGGAGTTAATATTTTTAAAATAAAGATAAATTCTTCACTTTGACACAGACTGGAAAAAAAATCAAAAACTAGAAAACTCTTTTTTTTTTCTTAAAATAAGTGCATTTGTTCTTGGATTGAGGAGATAAAAGAGACACTTTGCCAATGGAACAAGACAATTTACACTTAAAATAAGAAAACACAATTGCATTGCCGTGCAAATTATCTAACTTTCTGGTTTTAACAGTAAAAATCCTCATTCTATTGGCAAATCATCTCATTTATCTACTCAAAATAAGGGTAAATACACTTAATTTAAGAACTTACTACTTATTTTTAGACTGTTTTTTTTCCAGTAGATTACTTTACTTATAATAAAATAAAAAGGCATGTCACATATGAAGTCAATGAAGTCTATAAATCATCTAATATAACATATTATATAAATCCATCACAATAAAATGAATGTATTAATGGAGCAGAATAATACAGATGAGCCCAAAGAGCTAAATCGATGATGTACATGTAATATACATGGATTTATTATATTTTTATGGTAATTACATCTTACATTTTATTGAAAGATTTTACATAAAGACTGAATTAAAAGTAAACACTGCAAAAACGATCCAGAAATGAGCAAAAATGTCTTAAATGAAGTGTATTTACCATTAATTTGAGTAGGTGGTCTTACACTTAGAATAAGATAATTAGATAATATGTAGTGAAATAAGACAATGCAATTGTTCTTTCTTATTTTAAATGTAAATTGTCTCCTTCCATTGGCAAAATGTCTCACTTACCTCCTCAATTAAAGAAAAAATGCACTTATTTAGATTTATTTTTTCATCAATCTAACATTCAATATATTTTAACACATCATGACTTTTTCAAATGAGAAATAAACCAAACTCTCCAAAAACGTCAGCATCATCCATTTAATAAAGATTTACTACTTTAACATTTCCCAGTGAATGGCTTTCTATTTCCTCTATTTTCTAACCTTAGACCAAATGTCAGTGGCTAACTCAGTCAATGTCTTCCAGTCAGTCTGAGACTAATGTTAGTCTGCAGACTAAACTATAGGATCCATCGGCTATAGATGGATTTATTGCTTAGTTCATCCACTGGCTGGGAAATGACCTGAGGAACGTCTTCCTGCAGACAGAAAACTGCGGGTTTTAGCAGCCAGATGCTGCACAGGGAGGCATTTTACTGCACGTCTCTGTGGGAGTGGGAGTACCAACATGGCGGACGGCGGCTTCACTTTGTTCGGGCACTCAGGAAACCAGTGAATAGAGATCAGTGTTCAGATCCATCAGTCTGTATCCCTCTGCGATGAGTTTAGACTCAGGATTAAGGCCTAAACCCCCCCTGCCTGGAGGGGGCGCTGTAGCTTTTTCTTCTTCAAGCTTCTAACTTGTCTTCATTAAGCTTTCAGAAGCTCCTGGTTTGTCATGAAACCAGTGTCAGCTCCAGATCAGGACATCTTTCAGCTTCGCTGCATGCAAACATGTCCACGTTTGCTGCTGATCAGTAATTATGGGAAAGTTTCAGCTTTCAGAACGTCTGAAGCTCTGAAATATTCAGATTTCCTCCTCCTCATTATTTCCCTGCCTTCTGCATCATGTGAAATAAACTAGATTGGGGTGAAAAACGATTCAGATGTGACAGAGCTGTTATAGGAGCAGTGTTTCCAGGGTCCGTCTGCTTGTTTGTGTGCATCACAGAGTAGTTTAACCGTAAACATGTAGATATCAGCGCCGCCTGTCCCGCCAACACTCAGCCGCGCAGCCAGACGACACCAACCTCCCAGGGACCCCGTCGCTCAGGAAGGAAGGGACGATGTGAAACCTGATCCGAGCGCGCCGCCTCTGCCTGCAGATGCTGCAGAAAAACACGCAGACACATGCAGTCGCAGGGGTGGCGTCGGGTGTCGCTCAAGCAGGAAGCGGAGAATGGAGTGATCGAGCGGTGGAGGAGAAGGCAACACCGCTGTCGATACCGGGTCAGGATGAGACAGCGGCCCGGTACCTCAGGATCCTCCTGTCCCGCCCCCCTGTAAGCTGGACTCAGACGGACAAACCACTTTAAAGCGACGGAAACGCTGGATAGGATAACAGATGACAGCTGCCCTCTTTTTAGTTTTAAGGATGTTAAGGAAACCGTGCGTTCACTGAAAGCTTGGAAAATCTGAATTTCACATCTCTGCCATGGAAAATATGGTGACGAAACTAAGTTTAAACTAGGGCTGGAACGATTAATTGGATTAATCGTTAACTGGAGTATAGAGACTGTAAAATAGTACTTGACAGACTGGCCCACTTAGAGCAGGAATTATACCGAAATTGTAAAAAAATTAAGATAAACCTTTTTCTTCGTCAATATTTTCTATCCAGAACTCCTCCAGTGGAAAAGTTTTAGTTTCCCCTGGTTTAATTTTGTAAAAATTCTTCTTTGGGAACCTTTGGTTATTATTAACTATATTATTATTATATATTATTATTAATCAAAGAACTAATAGACAGATAAATCCATTTGTAAAATAACTGTCAGTTTTTAGTAGTTTAAACAGAAATTCCAAAAACAATCTAGAAATAAGTCAAACATTTAAATTAAGTGTATGTAGCCTTAATTTGAGCAGGTAAATTAAATGACTTGCCAATGGAAGTTTTTACTGATAAAATAAAATAATTAGATAATTAGAAAATAAAAGGACTGGACTTTGTTTCCAAGTTTGTGTGCATCACTCAGAATGGTCCAGGGTTCCCGCGGGTCCTTAAAAAGCCTTAAAAGTCATTGAATTCTTTAAAATAAAACTAAGGCCTTAATTGGTATTAAAATGTCTTAAATCAGTCTTTCATTGGTCTTATTTTTTAAAATATCATAAATAGGATTATTTTTATTACGATTTTTTGTAATCTAAATAAAACATTAAAATTGCCATTTTTTTTTTTTTAATAAAAAATAAATAACGGCTCGCCATTATTGGTTCCGTCCTACGGAGCCCCCTAGGGGACATTGGGGTTTTTTTTTCTCTTGCGTTCCCTCGCAAAACCTTACTTCAGTAAAGTTAGAAAGATATTCACAGATTCGGACTTCCGGGATCAAGAACTCTCGTTGTTGAAACACAAATGGCGCCTCTTTCATGTCCTGATAGCACAGACTACGTATTACAAGAATCAAAAAGCGTTATTTTCGAGAAAAACGAGCCGTTCTCCGAGCTGGATGTATTACATTGATCTCTATGCGGCCAGGCGAGTGGTTAGGGACCGTCTGCAAATGGTAAAACAACGGCAAAACGTTGCAAATAAAATCAATAACTCCACCGCCATAAAGTGCAGAGACCCCAAAATCACCGAACACACCAAGGGGCTCCTGGTGATCGCACTACAACAGCTGGTTTGGAAAAATACACCTTTACTGTTTTTTTCATTTGTTTTTTTAGATTTTTTTGTTTTGCGAGGTAATGCAATACTTTTGCGAGGGAACGCAAAAGAAAAAAAAATTCCCAATGTCCCCTAAGGGGCTCCGTACCGTCCCGATAGCGGAACCAATAAAAGCGTTGCTGCGGCCGGGACATTTGGGAGATGCGCCATTAACTTTCTGTCTGGACAATCTGAGCAAGTGTAAATGTAACCAAAATTGTCTCCAGCCAAGAGTTTCCTCCATGGCTAAAACCAGGGAACAAACATGAGGCTCAGTGGATTTATGCTAGAAGTCCTTCAAGCTCAGAACGATGGGAATTAAGGCAGTGGAGTCGCACATGCGAAGCACGAAACACAAAGCGTCAAAATGGAGTTACAGAGAAACAGGCGGTATTTCTCAGTTTAGTTCCACCCTTGTCTCTGCAACGCCTCCACTTATCACCAAATCAAACATACTAAGAAAACCATACAAAGAAAAATAGCTGCAAAAAAGACTTAGCACTGGTTATGTTGGGGCTTTAAAACTGATTTTTGTTTCCTGCTAAAACAAAGTTTGGAATTCAGTTAAATAATTGTTAAAATATATCTGTCATTTGTGTGTTTTTAGCTTTCTTCCTGTATGGGAAGCTTTTCAGAATCTGAAACATTAGTGCAGTGGTTGATGTTAAAATAAACCTTTGGGTTAAGTTGTCGCAAGCAGGTTTTTCTTGTGTTTCTTGTGAATTTGGTCTTACATTTTTATTTCAAGTGGCATTAAAAAGTCTTAAAAAGTCTTGAATTTAACTTGCCTTATGCTGTAGGAACCCTGAGGGGTCGTTTGGCTTCTTTGTTAGCCTGCAATGCCCCATACCTGTCTATGTCTCTGAAAGGGGGGTGGTTAAAGGGAATAGTTGGCCTGGATGAATAGGCGAGGTCTTCTGTTCTCCTGTAAAGGGGTTGAGGCTGTGAAACCACCTGCCTTCTTTGTCCAAAGTGTGAACATTCTGAACACCCTTTCAGAGACATAGACCGGTATGGGGCATTGCAGGCTAAAGACCCCCATTCCATAGGGGGGGACCCGTTCATCCGTTTCTATTTGCATGTTTTCTAAACTAAAACCAGGCTTTGTTGGGCTGCTGGATAAAACCTGGAACTAAACGCTATTTCTGACATTTTGAAGTGAAAAAGCTTCCTGGATGGAAGAGAAAACGTCTTCAGACTTGGAAACGACCTTTTTTGGAATGACTATGACCTGGATGACTGAGACACTAACAGTATTTAGTGACCAACATCATCATATGCTTTAAAATGAGGACATGCTTCCTAAATAAGTCAGTTCTTCCCCCAGAATCATCTCCCAGCCAAATGAGAAGCGCAGCTGGTTGAGTTCAATTAAATGGTTATTCGATGGTTTGGAAATCTTCTCCAGTATTGTGAGCTTCTGTTGTGTTTTCCTCGATGCATGCAGGTCTGTGGGGACAGTGGGAACGCGCAAATCCAGCGCCTCCGGTGTATTTCCGCCTTTAGTTTAAATGAAGCATGAGTCCGTCCCTACAGAGAGACACACATTTGCTGGCTGTTCTCTCTTTACGCTCAAACTAACGTCCTCTCTGACCTCCCCTTTGCCAGTCTAATACCATGCTGCAGAAGGACTGCCCTCTGACATGCACAGAGCCCCGTGCGCGCTGGCCTGCGTCCCGCTTGCAAACAGACACACTCTTTGGCCTCATTAGCCCATGACTAACGGCTTAACAGACGCTGTGCAAACCGTATAGACTCCATGCATGCTTTACGGGATGGGGGAGCTCGGCTCAGCGGACCAAAGAGCTGTCGAAAGAGATAATCGGAGCGCTGCTTATCTGTACTCTCTGTTCCTGATGTCGTTTCCCTTCTATATACATGACTTTAAAAAAAAAAAAGCCCAGCAGGAACAGATTGGAGTTCCTCGCTCCCTGGCCTTCGGCTCTGTGATAGTGGGTGGAACCGACAGTGTTTACACGTGTTTTCCAAGCAGGATTTGTGAAGCGAAACAGAGATTCACACACGCACAATGTGACATTTCTACTCTGAAAGCAGTTGACCTTCACACTTTCTTCTCACAGTTGTGAAACAAACATTGGTTCCAAGTTAAGTGTCTTTCTGCAGGCGGAGAGCTGCTTGATGGATGGCTTCAGAGCTCAGGTATCGATCTGACTCCTATTTGATCGCATCATCCCAGGCTTTTAGTAATGCTTTTTCTCTAAAGCACATCAAAACAACCAGACATGTAGGACTTTGCAGCCTGAGGAACAGTTTTGGTTGCTCAGAAATTTCAACCCGAGCTACTGACCTGCAAAACTGTAGGTTTGAGGATCTCCAGTGGTTCCAGTTCGCTCTATAACCACTTCCATCGGATAACTACTGGCTCGGATATCAGAACCCTGCAGGTTTGCAGCTGAACAGATCTGGGCTCCACTGAGGAGCCGTCATCAGTTCCCTCAGTCGCAGCAGGACTTTGCTTCTTCTTCTTGTTTACTACTGGTGGTTGGCTTTGGTCGCAGTACCGCCACCTTCTGCACTGGAGTGTAATCGCTTCGCCTATAAGAAAAAGGAGCAGCGCATGAACCGAACGCAACACACGCGAACCGAACTGAGACAGTCGAACCGAACGGTTCGGACGGTTTTCATAAACTGTTCCATCCCTAGCAGAAACTCTGGCTGTATCTCTGTCAACAACGCCTGCCACACCTCGGACATTAACCCAGACACCGCGCAGGACGCTAGTTTTTAGCTCCGTGCAACGGTCTGTTGGTTTGCACCCGAAGCTAAAACACGCAGCACCACGGCCGGTCTTTGGGGAACACTCACAGGTGAACTGTGTGTCGCCCGGCGTTGGATGAGGGGTTCTAGACGGCGAACAAGCTCATCAAACCGACACACAGAAACCCACAATCCTAGCTAGTTCCTAAATGTCCCTCTGGCGTTGTGGTGTGGAATAACATAGCGCAGATCACGCTTCAATATTGGGCATAAATCAAAAATATCTGCGACATGCTGCTGCGGAGGAGACACAATGGAAGATGCCCCGCCTTTAGCTGTTTGGGACACTCTTCTCTACAGCTTCACTTCATCCAGAGTTCCTGAAACAAGGCATCAGAAAAGTTACGTTTCGCTGGTGTCGAGTCTGACATTAATGTCAGGGGTTGACGTTAAGGATTGTTACCACTTGCCCTTTGGGCTAGTGACTTTCACATTTCATTTGCCCAGAAACAATTTTTACTTGCCCAGTATAATGTTTGATAAATATAGTTCCTAATATTCATTTTTGTATATATATCAATGAAACATGTTTGTTTTTTAAATGTTTTTAGTAATTCAGTATTTTTTAAGTTTCCAGGTTCCTGGTGTGTATCTGCATGCATCAGATAATGAACTCAAGCCTACATTACCGTGTTAACATGCTTTTCAATCCTTCCTGCACATTCTTTTCAAACTAAACTTTGCTTTAAACTGTTGTGTGCTTGGAAAAATATCAATTATAATGTTAAAAATCTAAAAAAAAACTTGATAGGTTAAAAACTTCAGATAAATCACAAGACAGAAGTCAATGTCACAAATGAATAACTTTTATTTTAGAGTCACGGTATGTTTATAATTCAATTCAGTTTATTTATATAGCGCCAAATTCACAACACATGTCATCTCAAGGCACTTTACAGTTCAACCAGATCATACAGTCAAATTGATACAAAGTTTTCTAAGGAAAACCAGTTGATTGCATTGACTCATTGACTCAAATACAATCCCTCACACTAAGCATGCTTGCAGCGACAGTGGAGAGGAAAAACTCCCTTTTAACAGGAAGAAACCTCCAGCAGAACCAGGCTCAGTGTGAGCGGCCATCTGCCGAGGCCCACTGGGGTTCAAGGAGACAGAAGCAGAGATACAAAAAGCAGCTGTAAAAGGCGGCCCCGTCCAGGAAACACACAGCCAGGCAGACGAGCTCCAAGGCAGCTCCCATGCCAGAGGATGAAGAGAGCACATCCACCCAGCCACGGCCAGAGAAACAGGACCACACTGGAAAACAGGCTGATCTCCAACATCTACAAACAAGGGTGTTGATGGAAGCAGCACAGCTGATGTTTCTCTTCTGGATGACGTCACAGCCAAACAGGAACAGACGAGGCAAAGCTACTCTGAGGAAAAGCAGAGAGAGCAGAACGTTAGAGATTGAACTAACAGATTCTGCAGAATAGGAGAACAGAGAGAGAATGAAGCAGAAAGATGAAATGGGGGTCCCTATGTCCTCCAGCAGTCTAAGCCTATAGCAGCAGAACTATAGAGATAGATCAGGATAACCTGAGCCACCCTAACTATAAGCTTTATCAAAAAGGAAAGTTTTAAGCCTAGCCTTAAAAGTAGACAGGGTGTCTGCCTCACGGACTAAAACTGGTAGTTGGTTCCACAGGAGAGGAGCCTGATAACTAAAAGATCTGCCTCCCATTCTACTTTTAGAAATTCTAGGAACCACTAGTAAACCTGCAGATTGAGAGCGAAGTGCTCTGTTAGGAACATAAGGAACAATCAGATCTCTGATATCAGATGGAGCTTGGCCATTTAAGGCTTTATATGTGAGAAGGAGGATTTTAAATTCAATTCTTGATTTAACAGGAAGCCAATGAAGAGAAGCCAGGATAGGAGATATATGATCTCTCTTTTTAATTTTCATCAGAACTCTGGCTGCAGCATTTTGGATCAGCTGAAGGCTTTTAACTACAGTTTGTGGACTTCCTGATAGTAAAGAATTACAATAGTCCAGCCTTGAAGTAACAAATGCATGGACTAGTTTCTCAGCATCACCCCTGGACAGGAGATTTCTCATTTTTGCAATATTCCTCAGATGAAAGAAGGAAATTCTAGAAACCTCTTTGATCTGGGATTTAAATGACAGGTCCTGATCAAAAATAACACCAAGATTTTTTACTTTATTATCTGAAATCAGTTTAATCCCATCCAAATGAAGTGACTGGCTAATCAGCTTCTTTTTCAGAGACTCTGGTCCAAAGACTATAACTTCTGTTTTGTCTGCATTCAGAAGCAGAAAGTTAAGAGTCATCCAGGTTTTTATGTCTTCAAGACATGCCTGTAATCTATGTAATGGGTTAGCTTCATCTGGATTTATAGACAGATATAGCTGGGTATCATCAGCATAACAGTGGAAATTAATCCCTTGCTGTCTAATAACTCTACCAATTGGGAGCATGTATAAAGTAAAGAGAATTGGTCCTAGCACTGATCCCTGTGGTACTCCACAGGTAACCTTTGAGCGTGTTGAAGATCTATCATTAACATAAACAAACTGAATTCGATCAGATAGATAAGATTTAAACCAGTCTAGTGCTGTTCCTTTAATTCCAACAAAATATTCAAGTCTTTCTAAAAGAATATTATGGTCAACTGTATCAAATGCAGCACTAAGATCCAACAGGACGAGCACAGATACGAGTCCATTATCTGAGGCCATGAGAATATCATTAGTGACTTTCACCAGAGCTGTTTCAGTGCTATGATGAGCTCTAAAGCCAGACTGAAACTCTTCAAAAAGTTCATTATGGTGTAAGTGGTCGCAAACTTGTTTGGCAACTACTTTCTCAAGAATTTTGGATAAGAAAGGAAGATTGGATATAGGTCTATAATTAACCAAGTCATCTGGGTCAAGAGACGGTTTCTTAAGCAGAGGTTTAATTACAGAAACCTTAAAAGCTTTAGGTACATATCCCTGTAACAGAGATAGATTAATCACATCTAAAATGGAGGAGGAGATCAAAGGGAATACCTCCTTAAATAACCTTGTTGGAACTGGATCTAACATACAAGTTGAAGGCTTAGATGAAGACAATAATTTTGCTAATTCAGAAAGTTCAACTGGATCAAAGCAGTCTAAACCCGGTTCAGATTCCATGACTACCTCAGGTACAATCGCGGATAGAGGAGTGCTTATGATCTTATTTTTAATAAGATCAATCTTATTTATAAAGAATCCCATAAAATCATTGCTGCTAAGAGCAGGTGGAATGGACGGTTCAACAGAGCTATGGCTCTGGGTGAGCAACTGTATTAAAAAGAAATCTAGGATTATTCTTTTTCTCCTCTATTAATGAGGAGAAGTATGCTGCTCTTGCTTTACAAAGGGTCCTCTTATACAGCAGTAAACCATTTTTCCAGACTAGGAAGGACTCCCGCAGGCCTGTGGAGCGATATTTTCTCTCCAGTTTCCTAGCATTTTGCTTCAAAGTACGCAGCTCTGCATTAAACCAAGGAGCAAGCTTTCTATTTTCAACGGTTTTCATTTTCAAGGGAGCTGCGTTGTCTAAGGCAGTACGCAGAGAACTAGCAACCCCATCAACAAAATCATCAACCTGTGAAGGGGAATAAGCTATGCTTTTGCACTCTGCAGCACTGCTCAGCGACACAGAGGAGAGAGAAAGTGAAGCAGATTCTTTAAAATTTATAACTGCACCATCTGATAAAGATCTACTAAAATTGAACCTTCTTTTGGGGGAGGAGAACTCTGTTAAAGTAATCCTGAAGGTTATTAGAAACTGGTCAGAGAGGACAGGGTTGTGAGGAAATACTGTTATTTCTTCACATTCTATGCCGTATGTCAGCACAAGATCCAAAGTATGAAGATGAGAATGTGTGGGACTATTCACATTTTGAACAAAGCCAATAGTGTCTAAGATAGCATTAAAGGCTGCTCTTAAGCTATCGCCTTCAATGTCAGCATGGATGTTAAAATCTCCCACTATGATGACCCTGTCAGTATTTAATACCAAATCAGAAAGGAACTCTGAAAACTCATCTAAAAATTCAGAGTAAGGACCTGGCGGACGATACAAAGTTACAAAAAGAAGAGGTTTTCTTGCCTTGAAATTTGGATGTGGGAAATTAAGGGTTAAATGTTCAAAAGAGTTGTAGGTATTAACTGTTTTGGGAGTAATCAGTAAGTCAGACTGGAAGATTGTTGCTACTCCTCCTCCTCGCCCAGAACTTCTGGGTATGTGAAAATTTAAATAGCTTGAAGGAGTTGCCTCGTTTATGCTCACATAATCCTCTTGCTGCAGCCAGGTTTCTGTAAGGCAAAACAAGTCAATGTGATTATCACAAATCAAGTCATTAACTAGCAGACTTTTAGAGGAAAGAGATCTTATGTTAAACAGACGACATTTAATTGTTTTAACTTTTTCCCCAATTGGAGTTATTTTGATTTTAATTAGATTATCATGATTTACTCCTTTGGGAATCTTTGCTAATTTATTAGATTTTGGTCGTGGGCAAGACACTGTCTGGATGGAGTAAAGAGTGGGTAACAGTAGAGAAGCTGCAGAGATGTGTGTTAAACTACAACTCTGCTTCCTGGTCTGCACCCTGGGTGGTCAGGGTTTTGGAGGACTAATAAATGTGGCCAGATTCCTAGAAAGAAGAGCTGCACCATCCAAAGTGGGATGGATGCCGTCTCTCCGAATCAGACCAGGCTTTCCCCAAAAGGATTGCCAATTATTAATGTAGCCCACGTTGTTTTCAGGACACCACCTAGACAACCAGCGGTTGAATGACGACATGCGGCTAAACATGTCATCACTGGTCAGATCAGGGAGGGGACCAGAGAAAATTACGGAGTCCGACATTTTTTTGGCAAACTTACACACCGAAGAAACACTAATTTTAGTGACCTCCGATCGGCGTAACCGGGTGTCATTACCACCAGCGTGAATAACAATCGTACTGTATTTAACCTTATCCTTAGCCAGCAGTTTCAGGTAGGATTTGATGTCGCCCGTTCTGGCCCCCGGCAAACATTTGACTATGGTCCCTGGTGTCTCTAATGCCACGTTTCTGACTATGGAGCTGCCAATCACCAGAGTGGGCTTCTCAGTGGGTGTGTCACTGAGTGGGGAAAACCGGTTAGAAACGTGAACGGGTTGGTGGTGACCAGTGGGCAGAGATCCACGACTACGCTTTCTGCGTACAGTTACCCAATCGCCTGGCTGCTCAGGCACTTTTGGAGGACAGCTACTTGGGGGGCCTACTTTAACTCCTGGATGTTCAACAGCCTGAAGCCTGGATTCTAACTCTGACACCCTCGCCTCCAAAGCTACAAAAATACTACACTTATTACACATCCCATTATCACTAAAGGAGGCAGAGGAATAACTGAACATCTGATACAGAGAGCAGGAGAGAGGAGAGGAAGAAGGAAGAGTTGGAAAAGAGTCAAGGGAGGGAGAGAGAGAAGCCATAGCAATGCTAAGCTAGCGCTAGCCTAGGCTAGCTACTCCTTGCTATCAGAAATAAAACCGTGTGAAACTGACAAGTGCTCAGTAGAAAAGTGCAGCAGAAGGTGCTATGTTTTAAAGTAGTCAGTTAGAGTTACTTAGATACAGAGATATCACAGAGAAAATAACTTAACTTCAGATGGAGTTCCTCTGGACAGCTGCAGCAGCTGCACACTCAGTTAATCCAAACAGGAAGTGAACAGGTCCAAACAGGAAGCAGGTCCCAATACAAGATAATACTATTAATATAATGTGACTTTTCTAGAGAATCTTTATACATAGTTATTTTATTCAGGGTTTCCACAGTCTGACATCATTTCAGAATTCCCTGACTTTAACTGACTCAGGATTAGTTTTCCCTGACAAAATAAATGACAATAATAATAACATAACAGGTCACCAATCTAACATGTTTAGCTCTATAACATTTAAATGCACCTCTCCAATGTCTAAGAGAAAAAGATTGAATGAACATTTTTAATGTATGACCTGCATCACTGTACAGAAGACTGCCGTATGATGGCGCTTTCTAGCTCGTTTGTCGTCTTGGCAACTACATCCACTGCAAAAAATTAAATCTAAATAAGTCATTTCCTCCTTGAAATAAGTGTATTTTTTCTTGAATTAAGTATTTAAGTGAGACACTTTGCCAAAGGAACAAGACAATTTACACTTAAAATTAGAAAAAACAATTGCATTTTCTTATTTCAAGTGCATAATATCTAGATAACTTATTTTAAGAGTAAAAATACTCATTCTAATGGCAACTCATCTTATTTACTGGCTCAAATTGAGGGTAAATACCCTTAATTTAAGACATTGTTACTCATTTTGAGATCGTTTTTGCAGTGTCAAAATTACCGCTAGGTGGACGAAAATCACGGCATCTGGCGGAAAATCACGCGGCTTTTTCAAATCCCGCGAGAATGTGTATAAAACAACAAAGACGGCGCTGGCAACGCTTGTGGGTCGTTTTCAGCGAATGTCGGTGATTTTAAAGTAATTTTGAGTGATAAATCTTTTTTTTTTGCGATCATTGCACTTGCCCAGCGGGAAAATGCAATTAAATTTGTACTCTCCCGACAATAAAAACTACTCGCCCCGGGAGATCGGGCGATAGTTAACATGGAGCCCTGAATGTTCTTGTGGATTTCTGCTCTTTTTGGAGCCGAGCGTCAGGAATCTGAGCTCCAGGATAAAGTAATCAGAGGCATCACGTAACAAAGTAAATACTTTGTTAATTTCCTTAAGTAGAAATGTTGGCTATCTATACTTTACTGAAGTAATTATCTTTAAGACGTTTTATTTCTACTTACATTTCTTTTTGCAATTATCCATACTTTCTACTCCTTACGTTTAGAAATAGACTTGTTAGTTTTTTTTTTCATTTAAGCTTATTTTCATTATGGCCGGTTGGTATTTAAAACATATAAAAAACATTTTTTCCTGCATTACTTTTACTTTTAAACTTTAAGTAGTTTTAAAAATCATACTTTTACAATTTTACTGGAGTAAAAAGGGAAAGTTGATCCTCTAACTTCTGCAAAAGTGTTTTTAAGCTGTAGGATTTCTACTTGTGTTTGAGTGATAAACATGAATACTTTTATCACCTCTGATAGTAATCACAGGGTGGAGTGGAGTCCCAGATCATCAGCCCTCCACCACCGTGCTGGGCAGCTGTTTTGTCCAGACATGGAGCTAGTTGGAAACAGAGCTTTTCCAACCAAGACATGCAGACTGTGAAGGTTTGCTGAGATAATTTAAATCATTTTAGGCCCCAGAGCAGAACATGAAGGCAGGCATTTTGAACAATTAAAGCCTTATTTCTGTACCAGCAGAATTCATCGGTTAGCAGCAGGTTCCACTTTAATCTTGTTAAACAGAACCAACAGTGACTTTGCACTACTTCAGGAGCTTAGCTGACCTTTGAACAGGTGCTGCCCATGTGAGTTTCCTAAAGCTCTGCTTCTGTTTATGTCCTGTTATTGTTTAAGCAGATTGTTTCTGGCTCTGTTCCTGAAACATAATCTGAGAGTTTCTGCTTTACAAATGAAGCGTGAGCCATGTAGAAGTCAATCTGCACTCCCTCCTATACTACCGCCCCCAGTGACCTCCGGCTGCAAGTCTAATGCCATGATCTGCAGCAACTGACGCACACAAAGCCACATTGTGGCCCCATTAGCTTAAGACTTCAGGCTTAACCTGTATAGAAACACACACACACCGTGGTGTGTCATTATATGGGACTTTCCATCGACTTCTGTTCATATTTCTTTTATTTCTCTGGCCTAACCCTCCTTCCAGAACCAAAACATTCCTAAACCTAAACCCAACTTCAACTCACGTCACATCCATTGCAAAAATGATCTAGAATTAAGTCAACTTGTCATAAGGTAATTAGATAATATGCACTTGAAATTTAAATGTTCTTATTTTAAATGTAAATTACTTGGTAAATTGCCCCCTTCATTCAATTTAATTCAGTTTATTTCTATAGCTCCAATTAACAACATGTCATCTCAGGTCACTTTCCAGTTCACCAGATCATCCAGTCAGATTGATTCAAAGTTTTCTATCTAAGGAAAACCAGCTGATTGCATCGACTCATTGACTCTTCAGCAATCCCTCACACTAAGCATGCTTGTAGCGACAGTGGAGAGGAAAAACTCCCTTTGAACAGGAAGAAACCTCCAGCAGAACCAGGCTCAGTGTGAGCGGCCATCTGCTGAGGCCCACTGGGGTTCAAGGAGACAGAAGCAGACATAGAAAAAGAAGCATAGATACAAAAGGCAACTGTCAACCAGCTCCACAGGCGGCCCCGTCCAGGAAACACACAGAGAGAGCAGAACGTTAGAGATGGAACTAACATATTCTGCAGAGTGGGAGAATAGAGATAGAATGAAGCAGAATGATGAAAAAGGGGTCCCTAGGTCCTCCAGCAGTCTAAGCCTATAGCAGCAGAACTATAGAGATAGCTCAGGATAACCTGAGCCACTCTAACTATAACCAAGCCTTGATGTCGGGTGTCAAGGGACGGCCGTTTGGCGATTGGCAAATAAATTTGAAAATCGTCCAACAGAATGGTGACGTTTGTTACCCTGTCATGGGCTTTTCATCAGAGCTCAGCCGATTAAATCACCGCTGAGTAAACTCTACCAAGACTACTGTGCTGCAGGAGCAGGGAGCCGCCATTTTCCAATAAGTGTAGAAGGCACACACCGGAAGTTGGTCCCAACGGTAATTTAATGTGGTCATATTAAATCCAATGTTAGGTTAGGATTAGGGTCAGCCCTCTGGGGGGGAGGGGATAAACTCAACAGATTCGATTAGGTTTTGGTATTAGGTTCACAGACCTTTAGGTTTAGATTTCTTCCATAACTTCCAGAGTGAACTTTTCTTTTGTGTTTTGAGTTTTGTGTGTTCAGAGTTAGCATGGCTATCACTGCCGCTACAGAGTTAGCATGGCTATCACTGCCGCTACAGAGTTAGCATGGCTATCACTGCCCCTACACAGTTAGCATGGCTATCACTGCTCCTACACAGTTAGCATGGCTATCACTGACCCTACACAGTTAGCATGGCTATCACTGCCCCTACACAGTTAGCATGGCTATCACTGACCCTACACAGTTAGCATGGCTATCACTGCCCCTACACAGTTAGCATGGCTATGACTGCCGCTACAGAGTTAGCATGGCTATGACTGCCCCTACACAGTTAGCATGGCTATCACTGACCCTACAGAGTTAGCATGGCTATCACTGCCCCTACATAGTTAGCATGGCTATCACTGCCCTATCACTGCCCCTACACAGTTAGCATGGCTATCACTGCCCCTACATAGTTAGCATGGCTATCACTGCCCCTACACAGTTAGCATGGCTATGACTGCTGCTACAGAGTTAGCATGGCTATCACTGCCCCTACACAGTTAGCATGGCTATCACTGACCCTACAGAGTTAGCATGGCTATCACTGACCCTACACAGTTAGCATGGCTATCACTGCCCCTACACAGTTAGCATGGCTATGACTGCCGCTACAGAGTTAGCATGGCTATCACTGCCCCTACACAGTTAGCATGGCTATCACTGACCCTACAGAGTTAGCATGGCTATCACTGACCCTACACAGTTAGCATGGCTATCACTGCCCCTACACAGTTAGCATGGCTATGACTGCCGCTACAGAGTTAGCATGGCTATCACTGCCCCTACACAGTTAGCATGGCTATCACTGACCCTACAGAGTTAGCATGGCTATCACTGCCCCTACATAGTTAGCATGGCTATCACTGCCCCTACACAGTTAGCATGGCTATCACTGCCCCTACATAGTTAGCATGGCTATCACTGCCCCTACACAGTTAGCATGGCTATGACTGCCGCTACAGAGTTAGCATGGCTATCACTGCCCCTACACAGTTAGCATGGCTATCACTGCCCCTACACAGTTAGCATGGCTATCACTGACCCTACAGAGTTAGCATGGCTATCACTGACCCTACACAGTTAGCATGGCTATCACTGCCCCTACACAGTTAGCATGGCTATGACTGCCGCTACAGAGTAAGCATGGCTATCACTACCCCTACACAGTTAGCATGGCTATCACTGCCCCTACATAGTTAGCATGGCTATCACTGCCCCTACACAGTTAGCATGGCTATCACTGCCCTATCACTGCCCCTACACAGTTAGCATGGCTATCACTGACCCTACAGAGTTAGCATGGCTATCACTGACCCTACAGAGTTAGCATGGCTATCACTGCCCCTACACAGTTAGCATGGCTATCACTGCCCTATCACTGCCCCTACACAGTTAGCATGGCTATCACTGCCCCTACACAGTTAGCATGGCTATCACTGCCCCTACATAGTTAGGGACTAATTTCCCACTGGCATCAGCTTTATAGTCATGGTAGGACACTTGTTTGATTTATTTTGCTCAGGCTACTCGTAAGCCCACAGCCCACCAAATGTTGAAAGGGCAATATTATTGTCATTACTCTTAATATATAGCGAACATTTTACATATGCACTGATAAAATGTCACAGGAGGTGGTCATTTAAGAAGGGGGATGATTTTAAAGATCTTTTTAAGAACCGGGATGCCATACCCCCTCATCCCCCGTCAACTCGAGTACTGAGGCTGAGTCCTTGGTCCATGTCTGCCGTGGACGTTATCCAGTGGCGGCTGGTGGAGTTTTCTCCAGGGGGGGGCTATAAATTCATAATAGACATATACCAAAAACCAATCTATCATATACTAAGTCATCACACCAGTATATTTATATGAATGCAAACAAGAAAAAAAATTATAAAAACACAACAAAACATAATTTAATGTACAGGTTTACTTTTTGTACATAAATATTTCCCTCCTGAGGCTTTGTGAAGGTAAATCTGTGTTTTCCATGGTCCGATATTGTGTCACAAACCTAAAAAAATTATCTACCAGTTTATAATGGAGAAGCTATTAGTCAGAATGTGTTCATATAAGAGCAACTATGCAAATTAACAAACATCCAATAAAAGTGTCCCAGACAATTGAAAAAGGAGGCAGGGAAAGCCGAATAAAGCCTTAGCCTCGCTGCATGCAGTTAGCCTAGCCTTGGAGCTAAACCAGGTCCTGGAAAAGGACGGTACTTGCACAATTTCTCTCTCTTTCTTTCTTCCCCCCTCTATCTACAAATAAGTAAAACATTTAGATTAAATGTATGTAGCCTTAACTTGAGGAGGTAAATTAGATGATTTGCCAATGGAACAGGTTTTTTGTTGTTTTTTTACTGATAAAATAATATAATTAGATGATTAAAAAATAAAAGATAAAAAACAATGCACTGGACTTTTTTTCAAAGTTTGAAGACATTTCGCTTTGCACCCAGGAAGGTTTTTCCATTAAAAATATCAAAAATAGCATTAAGTTTCTGAGTTTTGAAAGAGAAAGCTTCCTGGATAGGAAGCGAAACGTCTTCAAACTTTGAAACAAAGTCCAGTGGATTGTTTTTTTTTAAACTTTGTTTGGAATGACCTTGATGACTGAGAATCTTCATCAGCATAATTTGAAAATATGCACTTTAAATAAGACAATGCAGTTACTTTTTCTTATTTTGGTTGTCAATTGTCTTTTTCCGTTGGCAAAGTGTCTTACTTACGTCCTTGATTCAAGAAACAATTAACTCATTTTAGGAAAAAATTACTTTTTTGATTTTCAACATTTTTGCGGTGAACCCAGAGATGGATGGATATGGCTTCCGCTAAAGTGCTGTGTTTCTGTGTCAGTAGAACCAAAATTCAGCTTCTTTGTTTGGCAGGTGAAACAGCTGATGTCTCCACTTTGTTAAAGGCTGGAAACCCATCCAGTTGGCCGCTGCACAATTTGATCCACTCTGAAGGTTCTGTAGAATCATCATCAGATTATGTTTCTGCAGCGGTGCAACAACAGTGCTGCCTAACCAGCATTCAGAAACTCACACCGACACATAAGCCGAGGTTTCATGGCTGCCGGCCTGCAGCCGCTCCTTCCTCGGCTTCAGCGTCGAACTAAACACAAACATTTGCTTTCTTCGGGACGGTATCAACATCCTGAGGTAGATTTGTTTTATTGCCCATCTTCGGTCTGGTTCTACATCATGTCTCCGTCTCTTTAATATTTGATCCCATCGGCTGCGCGATTCCCTCCGAACGAGCCCCGCGGTTTGAGTGTTTCTCAAAGAAACCAGGTCAAGTGTCTCTTCCACAGACGAATGAACACACCTCCTCCTCATCCTCTCTGCTCTCCTATGATCCCCCCCTCCTTTTCTTTACATTTCTCCTCCCTGTCCTCTTTCCTCTGAGCGTACCGACCATGGATGATTTCCTATTTGTGACATTTCCTGTAAGAATAAAAAAAATAAAACATTTTGCGGCATTTTGAGGACACAACTGTGAATTTTTTCCAAACATGTTAGTCATGTTTTGCATGGGAGCAATGTTTGTATGCATATCCATTAGTTTGTTTGTTTGTCATGGAGACACGGCTCGGTGCACACGTGTGATCTGTGTGTGTGTTGTCCCCGGGCCCTGAGTGTTCCTGTGTGTCAGAACACAGCTGGTGAAGCTTTCCTTCCCACGGGGCCCTTCGGTACAGCCGACACACACTCGCTCTGGGACCGTGTGCGTGTGCGATCAGCTCCTCCGACTCCCTGAACAGCCACCACATCTGCTTCTCGCGGAGTACCGCTGAAGACGTGCGTGAATGGAGCCCACCTTTAAACAGAGCAATGCTTCTCCAAATGAGACGGACACCATTGCTCAGTTCAATTTAACATGATAACTAAGTAAACATTAAATATTTAAACACAGATTTAATCCCCTTAAAGTTGTAGGGAAATCATATTTAAATTTCCAATCATTCTGGCTTAAACATGTATATAAATGTACTCTTTATCAGACCGTATTGTTCCACAATTTAGAAAATTTCTTAAAAAAGAAAAAAGTCTTAAAATCTGTGTTTTTTTTGTTATCTCCTGCAGGCCAGTTAGTTCTACGTCAGCCTGAACACCTAAATTCGGCCAATCATATATCAACGGTCATCTGTCAACCTAATTTTTTCGGTCATAGCATCTTGATTCATAAGTCGCAGCTAATATACGCAACGGTTGAAATCAGAATCCTTTCCTTTCCCATTGAGTTGCGTCCCAGTGTCCACGGGGATGGACGTCTGTGTCTTCGGCAGGCGTAGAGCTAACAGAACTGGCAGCGTTGCGAGGCAAGGGCTCAAACATGTACGGCTGGAAGCCTTCTACACCAAACCAAGCTTCTGCCGCCCTGGCGTCCTCTTCCACAACATCTTCGCCCCCGCTTTCCTCCTCTAAATAAAAAATGGATGACGGAGGAGACTCATCCACGACCTCCGACACTAAACTCTCCTCCTCTTGCATGTTTCCGCTGTCCATAGCGTTCCTTGACAGCGTCGTTTCTAAGTCACCAATTTAGTGCTACTTTGTCCCAATGGAATTTCCCATTGGGAACCTGCTAGCACTAAGATGCTAACTGGTTAGCAAGATGCTTCCAACAAACCGGCCACAACCAAACTTGCTTGCGAACCGTCCACCACAACAATCCCGCCCCCTTGATAATCGACCAATCACATTCACTCTATTCGAGAATTCGGAAATGCAACGGCTGGAATGGCTGCTTCCCCACGACTTTAACAAAAAAGGTACTCATATTTTAATTTAAATTTTATGTGGATAATTGAAAACAAATGGACTTGGAAAGCAACAAAAATGGCATAAAGACTTTTCATTCATCCATTCATCAGTGCTTGCATACAACCTCCTCATTCAGTCATTTCTTCTTCTATCCTGCTGGATCCATCGGTCCAACAATAAATTCATGGATTTTCTTCTATCCTCTGTGATCAGATCATTGTTTAGGAGCCAAACATCCTCATGAGGAGTACAAGGCTTTACCCTCCACAGGGGATGTATCGTCCAACCCAACAAGCTCTGGGTCTACCCAGGGGTGGATTTAGGAAATCTGGAGCCCTGGGCAAAGACAGGCAGGGGCCCCTCTGAATTGAGAACACATAAAACAGCCCCATTCTACAGATGGAGAAATGTTAATAGAATAGACATCCATTATCTGTTCTAGGTTGTGTCCCTCTCTTCTTGTCCCTTTTCTTCTTGTTTTCCTCTCTGTTTTGTACTCAGCTGACTTTTCATGCTGTCTCTAAAGGAATGAAAGATTTTTTCCAAGCACTAAGCTCACTTAGCTGATTGCTCCTTCCTGTGTTTCCAAAAAGGCCAAAGTAAATAACCCAGTCCTTCTTTTCACTGTAGACAAGCCATGATCTGCTTATCTGTTCTCCATTTTTCATTTGGATGAAATAATAGCTGCATGAATCATGACAGCAGACAAGATAGAGGAGAGCAGGAGGCGGGGTTACCAATCTACTTGCTCTGGAGAGCAGAGTTCGCTGCTTTTAGATGTTGTCTCCAAAGTCTCCAGTAGCAGAAAAAAGTCTCTAGATTTGGCGCTAGGAGCTTTTTAGAAATCAAAGTGCTAGAGGGGTCTGAAAAGTGGCTAAATATAGCGACTAAAGCGCTAAGTTGGCAACACTGCTCTTTGCATGGTTTGTTTTCAAATGGTTTGCTGCTGTCTGATTGGACCTTTCTGAACATGTGCAGCAAATGGACTGATCCAATATGGTGGACACTGAAGGGGGGGGCTGAGACACACTTAATATTATCAGCGTTCTGATGGCATTTTAGCCAAAGGACTTTTATCAAAAACATAATTAATGTGCACAAATAAGGAATACCGTAATTTTCGGACTATAGTTGCACCGGACCATAAGCCGCAGGTTTTTTATGTTTAATATCCGTCTTTCTAGCTGTTGTTCCGTCTCGTACTACTTGCGGTAGAACTCTGCTTCCGGAGGACCTCCGCATTCCTGCGCGCGCGGCTGCCGTACTTGTGTGTTGAAGCAGATGTGACGTCATCATGGTGGATGGTAAAATCCATAGATTTAGGTATTACCCTAGTGGCCGTTGGCTCTAAAAGTCCATAGATAAGCTGCATTGTTATATAAGCCGCAAGGTCGAAAAATGGGGAAAAAGTCGCGGCTTATAGTCCGAAAATTACGGTAGCTGTATTAACCGTACATGTAAACAGAGTTTTATGGGACCCCCCATGGTTGATCATCTCAGCATGAAGAATTAGAACGATCCGTCTGATGAAGAAAGTTGGTGAATCGGGACTGATGATGTTTGGTTATTTTTCTGCCTGGTTCCCCAACATGATAATGACAGTTATTTCGTTTTGGAGAGAACCAAAACTAACTCCTACCTGGTTCTAGTAGGAGATGATGACGTCTTCTTTCTTTACCTATTCAAGATAAGGATATTAGTCGTTTATAGCCAGCAAGTAAGGAGCTAATGAAGGGAAACATTCAACCAAGTTCTGAATTGTAGAGAAAATGTTGTGACTGGATTCTGAGCTGGACTTTGGTTAAACATGAACATCTTTAACAAACCAGGACTCAGGGCTGTAGTTTAATGGGTGATGTAACATTGATCTTAACAAGCTGAGGGGGGCTTCAGGTCATGGCCTGGGGGATCTGCAGGCTGGGTGTGTGGTTTAAGATGTCCCCAGCAGTTGCTTCTTTATTCCCACAGCAGATCAGAGTCTCTGTTTCACCACATAAATGGACGCAGTGGCGCTTTGGTCAGGTTTCATATCGACTGAGGATGACATGATGAAGGGGTGTGAGGGCTGTGGTTACAGGGAGGGTTTCAGCGTGTTTGTTTAAGCAGACGTGTTGTTCATCTTTTAAACATGTAGATGGAAGTCATGTTTGCAGGCGCTGCTGTGATCCATCATGTAGGAACCTGCATGTCAGCGCCTGTATCTTCTATATGAACTGGTTCAGGTCCAGTTTCAGGGTTTCTCTCTAAACTATCAGCGGTTTGCTTCCCTTCCAGACGTCGCTTCATCTCTGCCTCCTCCTCTTCCTCGTCCTTGGGGATCCTTGTCACCGCAGCAGTTGAGGCGTTCGATAGAAGCTTTTAGTTTACATCTGCACATCACAAGAGCTGACCCGACACCACGACCCTCTCTGTGTGTGTGTCCTGAGGGTCTCAGTTTACGCTTTACCGGAACCCGTGGCATTAAACCTCTATTTGCTGTGGTTGGCACTTCCACTGCCCGAACCTCTGCCTTTTTATTTCTTCTGATGACCCTGAAGATAAGAAACCATCTGAACCCGTTTTGGTTTGAATATAGAAATAATTAATCATTGCTTTTGTTTGTTTTGGACCAGTTAGTGAAAATATTGGTATTAGAAAACAAAAGTTACATTTAGACCATACTTTGTCACATATCGCCCACTAAGGCATTGAAACCAGCCCATAATGATGATGATGAAGCACATCATGTCATTTAGTAGAGGCAAAACATTTTAAAATGTACAAAGGAGCTAAAACTGCAACGTAAATAGGAGCTAGGTTATGATACCAGAACAGACTGCTCTTTGTAGATGAAATAATGAAATTATAACTTTAATTATTACACCTGCAACCAGGTTTGTAGCTGGGAATATTTCATAGGGCATACACCTTGGTGTATCACAGCGCATATTGAAATTTAGACTCTGAAACGCTATTTCCTGCATCTTGAGGTGGAATGCAGCTAATGTTTTGTCTTAGTTCCAGCACTACTTTTGTCCTGATTAGATCATTTTTAGGTTCAATATTATGTTTCATAGGTTAATTCAAACAATCAGAAAGTCTGATGCTACGTTCGAACCCAACGCCATCAAAGAAGCTTCTGCTGCTTCACTTTTGATTGACAACTAATACGTTTGAGATGATTGAGTGAATTTAGTGTTAATCGTAAAAAAAACAACTAAATATTCATCGCAATCACTGAGTCTGGGAGCGGCCATTTTTGCCCAATTATTGAAGATTTCCAGAGGACTTCACCATTGAAGTTCACCAGAGCTATAGTGAAACTGACAATGCCCACGTGCATGGCAGCTGGATGTTGTACGATGGAGTACGATGGATTTTTACATTTTTTTTATTTTGAGAATAAAATGGTAACATTATGAGAATAACGTCATGAAATTACAAGAATAAACTAATAATATTAAGAGAATAAAGTCGTAATATTACGTGAATAAAGTCGTAACATTACGAGAATAAAGTCGTAACATTACGAGAATAAAGTAGTATTTTATGACATTTCTTCCAAGAAGCCCTTTCTTCCCTAAAATGAGGAATGTGGAGCATCATGGGAAGTTCTACTTTAGCATCGGTTTGACAAATCAGGAAATCTTTTAGCAGCAGCATGTCAAAGTGGACTCTGGTTGCTGATTGGTGGAGCTGGTCGGCTGGGCGGAGCTCCAAGCTTTCTTTTGGATGACTTCATTCTTGAAATATTATAACTTTATTCTCGAAATAAAGTTAAAAAAAAATTTTGCGTGGCCCTAACACGCCGTCGTAATGTTAATACCTTTCTGATTCCTGATCCTCCACGGACGGGTTGGTCGTTGGATCGCCAACTTAAAGAGATTTGCCATCGAACTTCTGGCCAGAGAAAAAACCCGTAATATGGAGTTCTTTCTGTCAAACTGACAGACCATAGTAGCCACGTTAGCTCAGCCATGTCTTTGTCCAAATACGTCGTCTCCTTTTCTTTTTAGGGCTTTCAGCACCAAATTGCCCAAATATCCAAGGCAGCGTTTCACTCTAGTGAGCTTCATGTTCCTCTGCTACTGGTTTGGCTTCTGGATAGACGAGTCCGAGTACCGCCATCTCACTGCGGAGCTGAGTCCCACCTGGTTTTTAGACGTACAGTGAGTGGGTAGATCGCATCAGAGCGGTTTCATCGTACAGTTTGAGCTGCAGCTGCGTGCAACGATTGAAAAAAATCGTACTTTACTCGTACTTTACTCTTCCCTGGATGTGTTTATGCTGGTCATCTGCAGACGGCATTAAATATTCATCCCCAGCTCCTTCTTCTGTCATTCCATCCTTTTCCTTCGGCTTCCTCCTTTTCTTTATTCAATATTTTACTCCCACTTTTTACTTAGTTTGTCCTGATGAAGGCGGTAAGTTTGAAAGAGATGTTTAAAAATGAGCAGAAGCCTTGGAGTGTAGATGATGGAGTGGTTTGACTCAACTTCTTGGCATCGATGGTGTATTTTTCCATTGTTTGGGCTTTTGTTTCTACATGATCCAATATGTGCTCTTCCTGTCTGCAGTTGAGTTTTTCTGCCCATCTGTTATTTTCAGCCTGTGATGAACGAACGTCTCGCCAGCTGTTTGTTGCTCCGGTGTCACTTCCACTCGTCCTCTGGGTGTCAGTGTTTGTAAGCAGGAGACGTATGAAGAACCCGAGCTGGGTTCGGTATGTGCGTGCTTGTTTGAGGTGGTATGTAAAACTATCCGAGCAGAGTGAGGGGAAATTTCAACCCGTCCATTGATTCGGCACCGGCCCGTTTCAGGGTCACTGTGATGTCAGCGTTTGTATTATTATTGCTTTTTATTGTCTGCAGCTTTTAATTCAACACAACACAATGACATCAAACCCCATCGATCCCTGCGGAGACATGATCTGCAGCGTATCTAAATAACAGGCGGATGCAGAGAAGCAACAACATGAAGATGTAAAACGATCCATCTGATGAAGAAAGTTGGTCAATCAGGACTGATGATGTTTGCTTATTTTTCTGCCTGGTTCCTCAACATGATGATGACACAATATCACAGCAAGACTCTTATAAGTAAAATTTCCAATATATTAAGTATGTTTGAAATTAAATGCTCAGTCACATAAAAAGTAAATTTTATACTTAGGAGCTGATTCACCTATTTGATTCTGGTGTGTTAAACCAATTTATAACTTGTCGTCTCCTTTGGGCAAGTGACTTTCACGATTCATTTGCCCAGAAACAATTTTTACTTGCCCAGTATAATGTTTGATAAATATAGTTCCTAATAATCATTTTTTTATATATATCAATGAAACATTTTTAAATGTTTTTTGTAATTCAGTAAGTTTCCAGGTTCCTGGTGTGTATCTGCATGCGTCAGATAATGAACCCAAGCCTACATTACCGTGTTAACATGCTTTTCAATCCTTCCTCACATTCTTTTCAAACTAAACTTTGCTTTAAACTGTTGTGTGCTTGGAAAAATATAAATTGTAATGTTAAAAATCAAAAGAAAAACTTGACAGGTTAAAAACTGACACTACTACTACTCACCAATCTAACATGTTTAGCTCTATAACATTTAAATGCACCTCTCCAATGTCTAAGAGGAAAAAATGTAATAAACATTTTTTTAAAATGATTGTTTTCATTTTTTTTACTGATTGATGCTAAATGAATTCAATGATCTCAAACGTTTTTGTTTTAGGTAGATCGTGATGAAAATATTGTTTTTATTTTTATACGATTAACACTAAATTCATTTAATCACCGCAACCGTATTAGTTTTAGGTATAAATAATGATGTTCCTTGCTGACCGGACTTTTGCTTTAATGTAGACAAGCATCAGAAATGAAGCAGCAGAAGCTTCTTTGATGGCGTTCGGTTCGAACGTAGCATCAGACTTTCTGATTTATTGAATTAACCTATGAAACATAATATTGAACCTAAAAATGATCTCATATCTTTCTTAGGAACTTTCCACCTCTAGCCAAGCAAACACACTTCCCTTACAAAATGCAGGAAGTAGAGTTTCAGAGTGTAATTTTCAACATAGATAGGGTATACACCAATGTGTTTGCCCTATGAAATATTCCTTGGTAAAAGCCCGGTTGCAGGTGTATAAATCACTATATTTAGGCAAAAATGGCCGCTCCCAGACTCAGTGATCGTGACAAAAATTTCTTTTTTTTTTTACTGATTAATGCTAAAATGATTAAATCAATGTAAACATATTAGTTTTAGGTATAAATAATAATCCAGACTTTCCTTTAACCAATCAGGTTGACTGATCTTTGGTTCTTACTCTTCTTTAAAGCATTTATCTGTTGTTTTTATTAGGATCTGCCTCTTCTTCTCTTTCTCCCTGATATTAGCTTTCTCCCAGTCTGCTGCTCTTCATCTGTGAACTAGACTCTCACACTCTTTCTCACTCCTTCACTTTTCCTCCGTCAGTTTGTCCGTCCACCTGTCCGTCATCCTGTCTGCTGCTTTTTCTCACCTCTCCACTCTCTCTCTGCACCCGTCTATCTGCCTTGATGTTCCCATCCATCTATCAGGCTGTTGGTGTCCCCCCCCCCACCCTGTCCATCTCTGTGGGTCTTTGCCGTGAGCCTCTCTGTCAGGAGGATTACAGGGCGTCAGGTTGGCCAACATGGACTGTTTTAGTGGGGAAACAAAATGTTCCTCTCAGCACAAAGCCGCTCTAATCCTGCCCCCTCTTCCCCCACGGCACTGATTACAGAAAGCTGGTTGGCAGGCATTAAGACGGACAGACAGACACGACCGGAAGACAGATGTTTCTGCAGACAGACGGGGTGAAGGTTGACAGATGGACTGACTGGTTTTCTGTTTTGAATCCAGGCTGTTCTCACTATTTAATTAGTTAATACGCTGATTACTCTTTGGTTTGGGTTGACTAGTTAACTTACTCATCAGGCTGCTCTGTAGTAACCAAATCAGAAAAGTTTCAGAGGTGATTCGGTCCCTGATCCCGAGCTGTAGCCGGTGCACACAATCCTAGAACCTCACTGTCTGGTTCTAACAAGTCTGGATCTGCAAACCCAGCAAATAAAGTTTAAACCGTGGACTTGAGGAGGAGGAGCCTTCCTCTCTTGCAAGAGAATATTCAAAATGTATTTAACCCTTTAATGCCCGATCCAAGAATAAAACAAAAGAGAAAATTACTTTTTTTTTTGTTTGAAGTCCTTATTTGGCCTTTTAACAAAATATGTAAAAAGAAAAAACAGAAATACATTTTTGATATTAATAATTTATTACTATGCGATAAGTCAAGATTATTTTTTGTGTAGTCTTCTACTGGCTGTTATCAGGTATATCTGATTGTGTACAATAGGATTTTGAGCAAAGTTTTTACCATTAAATTATGCAAAAGGTGTCAGACACAAAACATTTCAGAAACCGTATGTATCAAATACGATACATTTGGCATTATAGGGTTAACGTCCTCAGAAAGAGAGATATAGATCTTACCGAGGCAACCTCAGTACTTACATTTAAACCTTACAAAAATCCCAACACACACACTCCCCCCAGGGGAACCAACCCACCCCCTGCATAAAGAACTTTCTCACATTTAAACATTGAAGCAAAACAACTTTAGTTCATCAAGGCCGTTCCCTGTTAGGGTAACATATCTTAAACTGGTCAGATGGATCTCCTCTGAACAGCAGTCCTCCCTTCATGCCATGAAGGAGGCTGTGACTCATTCTCATCCCTCATGACCTTCGTTTGGAGGTCTATTTATGTGTAATCTGAACATAATTTTAGTAGTTCTTTGTCTATTATAAAAAAGAAAAAGTTGATTGGTTAGTTGGTTGGTTTTGAAAACCACATTAAATCTGTGTGACTGAAACGAGTGGAATTCACTTGAAATAAAGCTTTATTTATTTATTTTTTTACAGTGTTCTGTCTGATGATGTGGCAATAAGAATAATTGTCTTGATGCCAAAAAGAGCCCAACAGATTTTACTTTCACCAGTGGAGCAGTACGGCTATCGCCATAGTGTTCCGCTTGTTTCATGCATATAAATTGCTTTATCATAATTATGCAGGGAGTTTTACAGATTATATGGACACTGCAATGTAAATAGAGCAGAAGAGGAAAAACAGAAGGAAAAAAAGAGAGAAATAAAGCTTTAAAATGAGCGGATTTTTCCTTTAAAACTCCCTGCACTTATTGCTGCAGGTCATCTCGCTGAAACCAGCTCCATATTTATGTCCAGAATAAGAACAGTCAGCACGGTGTGGCTCTGGGATTCACCACTGACAGGATTTTTATCTCCTCTGTCGTTACAGCTTTAACCGCCTACACATATCTCACCATTTTCGACCTGTTCAGGTGAGTTCTTCCTTTCCTTACCCAGTTTATTTCAGTGTTGTTTAGTTTGGGTCTGGATCAGCGGTTAGGGATGTATCGACTGCTTGTAACTCTACCTATATGGCTGTTTAAGCCGAAGTGATGATAGTTGTTTTCTATTAAATGGTTTTTGGGGTCGTGATGAGTGACCCCTGGCTGACCCCATTGGTTGGTTCTGTGTCTATCTGCCACTCGTCGCTCACTGCCTCTTCTTATTTGCCCCTCTCTCTTCTCTCCCCTTCCAACCGTCCTTCAATCACCCGTTCTCCTCTTTCCCTGCCATCACCCTTCCTCTCCTCTCTCTTTATCTGCTCTTCCTCCTCTCACTTGCAGTTTGATCACCTGTCTCATCAGCTCCTGGGTGACCATGAAGAAGCCCAGTCAGGTCTTCTCCTTTGGGTGAGTGATCTCTTTATCTCCTGCTCTGGTTTCAGTATTCAGGCTGATTATAATCCATATCAGGTTTAAATTCATTTTCTTTATTGTTTATTTCACTAATTGGAAAAAAAATGAGTTTACCGTAAATCCTCTAATATTGGCCTGTATTCCATTAGTCTGTCTGGCTGTCGGCGGAGGTAAATAATGGCCGGACTCGTATACAGGCTGGGGCTATAATTAGAACCAACGATGTTCCTGGGTAGTCCTCAACAACTTGTGATAGCAACATACAAGTACCACAGGGGGGCAATGTTTGCTAACCAATCAAAGTGTTTAGCATGGGAAGTCCCATCCTTACAGAGATCGTAGTGCCCTTACGCAATCGTTCCGATCGGAAAGACAAATGTGATTACCGGTAGGTGTGGTGGAAACCAGGCAGCGTTAAAATAACTGAATTTCGTTGGCCTTCGTTGTTCTGAATTTCCCTAGAAATATACGATATTGGTAGCCTACTTCCACTTAGCCTGCCTCAAATAAAATTTCGCTGTGAACGGTTTGCATTCATTTTCTTTTTTTTTAAACTTTGTTTCACAAGTCAGTTTGGCTAAGATTCCATTCTGTGTTTTTTTTTTTTCGCATTGCCGTGCAGAAAAATTGCAGCTGCTGGAAGATGTCTGAATAATGTTCTGTATATCGCTATGGTAACTGTACTTTTTCAATAAATGAACATAGTATTTTATAGGTTCAAAGAGACACAAAATCTGTTTTTTATTCATTCCACTGGTAGTCTGTTTAATCAAATAGAAATACAGGCCTGTCTCTAATTCTGGCCTCCTTCCAATGATGGCCCGGACCAAGATGTACCTGAGTAAAATAAAGGCCCCATCCTATATTAGAGGATTTACGGTAATTCCCTAAAGAAAAGCAGAGTTTAAAACAATAAACCCAGTTTTATGATTAGGATTCAACATCAGCACCTAGTTTATAAAATCTAGCCTCTGAACAGTTCTGATGTGATTGAATTTTAGCACCTGATATCGTGTAAACACACACCTGTATGTTGTAGCGGGAAGTAGACGCTTGTTGCTGAGAGGCGACCTCTGACCTCAGGGTTCAGAGGAGCGGTAATGAAGTGGAAATCTGCTTTTCAGCTTCACTGGAGTCTAATAAAGCCGGACCGTGTGGGTGTGTTTCCCCAGATTTCCCCCGGCTCCATCTAAGCCCCGGCGGTAATAGAAGCAGTCTTTCCAGGAATTAGCCTGATCCACTTCCACTCAGCCTTTATTGTTACAAGCTTTAGTTTTCTAAACCTACAGATTGGTTTATGGTGTTTGAAGAACCGCAGCTAACAGATGGAGTCATGAAGGCACAGATATAGAGGAGAGGAGAAAACCCCCCAAAGTGTTCTGATACTCACCATCACTAGTAGGTTGGCCGTGAAAATGTCTGTGCAGATAGAAATGATAATTTATCCGCTGAGATTCAAACAGAACCGACTCAATGACCTGTAATACCTGAAGGCAGGTAATGTTTCAGCCTTTAGGTGGGATCTCAGCCGCATGTTAAGTCAGTGAAGATTATCCAAACAGCTGGTGAAGATTTTCAGTCATCCAGGTTGTAGTCATTCCAAAGAATGAAAATTAAAATCAATCCACTGGACTTTGTGTCCAAGTTTGAAGACGTTTCTCTTCCATCCAGGAAGATTTTTCAATTCAAAATGTCAGGAATAGCGTTTAGTTCCAGGTTTTATCCAGCAGCCCAACAAAGCCTGCTTTTAGTTTAGAAAACATGCAAATAGAAACGGATGAACGGGTCCACTCCTCGGGAATGGGGGACGTTTGGCTTCTTTTCTCCAAACACAAAATGCCAGAACATTTCAAACCAAACAGACCCTTAAATAGAGACCAGTGCATCCTAAAGACAAAAACCCCAGACCTAATCTGAGCAGAGTGTCTGCAGGTCAATGCATTGAGGAATGCTCTGATCTTTATATTGGAGAAACCAAACAACCTCTCCACAGACGCACAGAAGAGCGCCCTCCTCTGGACAAGACTCCGCAGTACATCTACACCTGATGGACAAAGGACATTCTTTGGAGGACCAGAATGTTCACATTTTGGACAAAGAAGACAGGTGGTTTGAGAGCGGCGTGAAGGAAGCCATCTATGTTAAGAAAGAAAAACCAACCTTAAACAGAGGAGGGACTCAGATTTCAACTTTCAAAAATCTACAATACAGCGATAGAGTTGATTCCTTCCCGCTATCATCAATTGCGTCTGGAAGCAGCTCTCTGGACTAGGTTAATATATCTTTCACTGTCCAGATAAACATTTCTGTTCACGGCATGAGGGAACCTTAAGCACCTTAGAAGGCATGTTATCTATATTTCACCGTTGTCTAGATTAAGGAGGCAACTGCTTTCTGTGAGCCCTACCTTAAATATTTCAGCATAAAGGCTGCTACAAGATTTCTCTAAACTCGCTTCTATTATTCCAAGAAAAGGCGCAATCTAAATATCATCTAACAAATAGGCCGAGGAAAAAAACATGCTTTCAGACGCGCATGATCCATGTACAGATGCCTTTGTCCTCGACGCGGCCAACCCGGGTTCAAATCCGGCCTCTGGTCCTCTGCTGCATGTCTCTCTGCCTGCCATGGGCGTAGGTTTGCATAGGAACCATAGGGACATGTCCCCACCAAAATTTTGGACCAACCTATTTGTCTCTACCAATAATTTGATTTGAATAACATGTTTATAATTTAAAATTCAGCCAATTATTTTTCTTAGAAGCTGCTGCTGCCGCTCCAAATAAGAACTTTATTGACGCTAGTTTCTTCTACTACGTAACTACTTCTACAAATAATATTAGGCTACGAAACCAATCCTACTGGAAAAAAAAAAATTCTATCTACACTAAAACAGGCGAAAGCTGCTGATTGCTGATTTTTAGACACAGCCGAATGAAAAATAAAATGTGAGGGTTTCCCTTTTAACCATAATTCATTGTTATGACCGTTTTCATTTTATGACGACCCTTTGAGGCCGTCCAGCTATAAATAGCAGGTGTTATTTCTTTTATAGAGTATAACGACATGACATAACATCTGATATTTTTTGCTTAGAAAGCATAATTACAGTTCCACATAATATTGCTATTTTTTTTACTATTTCTACTTTTAAAAATAGGATAAAGCCAATAACAAACAGAGGAACAATATTTACATATATTTTATTTTACATAGATTTCCACACATAAGTTAATTATTACAAACATTAGTTTTTGGTAAAAAATTTTGAGTCCAGCTGTTTATTTTGGATATTATTATATTACAGACAAGATGGTGTTATATTTTCTTTCAGTAATTGTTAAAAGGGATTTTATTTTATATTGGAATAAATTTAGTTCCATTCTTGGTGTTGCATTTTGTAGATGATGCCACTAAATGTAAATACAATAAACATATTTGCGTCCCTTGAATGTGTTATTTTGCGTTATTTCATGATACAGAAAGATCATTTAAAAAATAGGAGTGTGTTTCATCAGTTTATCTTTGCACAATTCTATATCTTCAAAAGAAAATACAGGATAAATCCACATATAACGGGCTTATTTATTATGGGTGGAACTGTTCACAAAATCCACGGTTCGGTTCGGTTCACGGTTTCGTGGTCACGGTTTTTGGTTCAGTTCGGTATATGTTGATTTTTACCCATAAAAATTAATGAAATAAATGAAAAAAAATCCCAAAAAATGAATGAATTGTAATTATTTTAAATGATCCGCGTAAACCCTGGATCATTTCCGCATGTTTTGCTGCTTTGAATGGAATCATCTGGCGCTGCTCTCTACCATCTCCAAGGAACTCAGAGCGGAGCGACGGGAGCCACAGTGGAGGCTGCAGGCTTTGCTTTGAGCAGCCGGTCTGGAGCGCAGCGGGGCGGAGCGCTGACGGAGGATGAGGGATTTCGGGGTTAGCATGACATGTTGGTCGTGTTGCTGTTAGCGTAAACAAAACGTGTTGCACAATGCTTGCTCACTGTTGCACTTTTATCCACAGCTTTCTTTCCGCCATCATCGTAGGTCCCTCTAAATGCAAAGCGGTCCCATACAGCAGACCTATAAAATGCTGCTGGCGCGTCTTCCAACTCCTGTTCTTTCCCACTCGCCATACCCACACAATTCTCCACTACAACTGATTTCTTTCTGCTACACCCGGCTACGCTGCTTCGCTTCTTCTTCTTCTTCTTGTTTACTACTGGTGGTTGGCTTTGGTCGCAGTACCGCCACCTTCTGCTCTGGAGTGTAAACGCTTCGCCTATGAGAAAAAGGAGCAGCGCATGAACCGAACGCAACACACGCGAACCGAACCGAGACAGTAGAACCGAACGGTTCGGACGGTTTTCATAAACCGTTCCATCCCTAATATTTAGACTATATTTGGTTAAGTTGGCACATATTTACCTTCTGTATTAGTCACTGGTAAGTTTAAATGCAAACCTTTTCAAAGTGGAAAAAAATCCTAATTCCACATTAATCAGAGCCACTGATGCTTTAAACATTGATAAACAACATCTAGTGTGTGTAGTGCTGATAAAATTAGTATAAATGTTGCAAGAAATGCTGCTTTTCTCTTTAAACGAAATGCTCCCTGATGCTCATGTAAAGGTAAAATTACATTAATGAAACTTAGGAGCAATAGTGTCCCTACCAAAGTGGAAATCAAACTTACGCCCTTGCAGCTTGCCTTCTACCCCCTTTCCTGTCAGCCTACTTTCCAATAACGAGCAACTAGTGCAGTAAAGTCTTCAATAAAAAAGAAAAACTTTGTTTTTTTTACTTTTTAGGGATTCTGTTAGAGACCAGAGCTGATTGTCAGTCCAGTTATTGTGGGATCTTGTTGGCAGCCCAGACTCTCACCACCATGGTGGAGTGGAGCTTTGTTGTTATCCTGGAAGCTGTGAGTCAGGTGTGACACTCACCTTATGCCTCGCTGTATGCAGGCCTCTGCAGGCGGGTGAGTGGAGGAGCAGGAGCTCCAGGGATGTTTTTCTCCCTGTGGATGTTTTCCTGGCTGCGTCCCACTGGAAGGAGATCCCGGGGAACCCGCTGGATGATGGCTCAGAACCCCTCAGAGAACATTAGATCACCATGTGTTAAATAAAGCTGCTCTCAGTGTGAGAAGCAGTTTGGACATCAGTATCAGCAGATCTGGGCTCGTCACGGCAGCCGCGCCGTGCTGTGACAGAGCTGTCAAACTGAATATTCGGCAGAGGCTCTTAATTTTGTTTTCCCTAAATCATCAACACCAGACAATCTGATGGTGATTAATTAGAGCGGATGAAATGTCTAATCTGCAGCTTTCCTCCTTCCATTTCTCCCAGCCTTCATAGCTGTTCATCTGACTCCTCTCCTGCGAGGGGATGCTGTTATCCAGAAACGTGCCAATACCAGCAGATTGCATGGTGTCCATATGGATTAACCTCAGGCGGAGCAGAGCGTGACCTCTGACCCCCAGCATGCAGCCAATCCCACTAACAATGAAGACTTTGTGGAGTTTTTACTGGAGTCATCTGTGGGTGTCCATGCTGCATTGTGTGCAGACTGACAGAGACAACCTATGAACCTACAGGATGTCTGCAGGATCATCGGTTGGTCTCCTCAGCATGATCTCCCTCACAGGCTGCACACAAAGCTCTTTTGTGTCTTTGTACATCGGAGACGTTTTCCTCTCACGGTATGACCTCCATGAATCACAGAGTGTCTAATTGGTGCTTTTCTTTCCGCTAGACTTCATTCATGAGCTGCAGGAAACACACATCCAGGCAGACGAGCTCCGAGCCAGCTCCCATGTCAGAGGGGTGTAAATCACATCCATCATGGCGATTCGATTCAGTATCTATTTCCTGACCCAACGATTCGATTATTTTCGATACTCAAGAATACACCACGATGCGATTCGATTCGATTAATTGGTTCATTTTTTTTACCTTCCAGGCTAGACAAAGTTTCAAATTTGAAATAAATCAATGAAAGCTGTAATATTGTTATGCATTTTATTTTAGAAACAACAGCAAATAACAGAAGTAGAAAAGTTGTACTCCACCTATTCCTATTAAAACCTCATTCACTGAAAAATAATAATCCCCCTGCGTTATAGATTCTGAAAGGCCTTGCATAAAAAATACTGCACAAAATCAGTGCAATGAGTGCAATGCAATACCTGGGCTCCAGACGTCCCGCCCCCCCCCACAGACGCTCCACTGCTCCTCTCCCAAATTGTAGCTGAAGGCAAACAGTGCCGCAGACAGGAGGCCCGCTTGGTTTGTTTTTATGACCGAAATTGCAGAAAACTCGTGAAGTTTGACCCGCTAGAAGAGCGAGGTGCGCGAGAACGCTGGGACCCTTTTTCCAGCTGGATCTCCGCTCTTTTTGGCCCTCATGTCCCTCTGTCGTCGGACTAAACTCGCCCCCACTTCCTCGCCGCCTCGGCCGTATCTAGACCCACAGTGTGTAGCGCAGACCACGCTTCAATACTGAGCATTAATCAAAAATGTCTGCGTCAAGCTCACTGCGACACACTGCTGCAGGAGGATAACCAGGAAGCGAGGTAGGAGGGCAAAATAGGTTTAGCGCCACCGCAGCACGGGAGGGAGAATTACACCCAGGAGCAAATGGATAAAAATAGACCGGAGGAAAAAAACATTAATCGATTGTCTTGCAGACGTATCGATGCATCGATACAAAACGATTATTATTTACACCCCTACTCTGTCAGAGGATGAAGAGAGCACATCCAGTTAGTCACAGTCAGAGAAACAGGACTACACTGGAAAACAGGCCAAGCTCCAACATCTAGAAACAAAGGTGTTGATGGCAGCAGCACAGCTGATATTTCTCTCCAGGATGGAGTCACAGCCAAACAGGAACAGACCAGTGTGAACAAGGGAGTTCTTCTTCTAGATTGACAAGTCCGATTAGCACCATTTGGCTGCGGAGCTGAGTCAGACTTACAGCGTGAGCAGCTAGATCGCACCCAGAAGAAAAAAAAAGTTTTTTTCTTTTTCCAGTTTCTTCCACTTATCCAGAAGCAGCCTGAAACTCAAAACTGCCCCTCGGCCTCCAGATCAGCTTTGGAACCGGAGGTGTCCGATGCTTCCAGCGTTATCTTCGTCACTCAAGGAGTCCTGCAGAGTTCCAGGACGTTCCTCCTCAGGCTTCCTGCTGCCTTCATTCAGGGAACGTGCTGCAGTCAGAGCCCAGGCGGTTTAATGGGGCTCCCATCTTTGCAGGGTTACATAGTTATATGACAGAACATGATTGGAGCGTCTCTATGAGCAGCTACATGCTGAAGGTTCTAAAGCGGAACAGACCTCGGATCAGCCGTGATCCTTTGAGCTATCCGTGACTCGGTGCAGATCAAAATGAGGAAAATAAATTCCTGGGCAGTAGGAGGGCTGCCCTGCAGCTGGATTCTGAAGCTGTTTGTTCTGTTTGTAATATCTGTGACTGTGAAACTGGACCATGAAGGCATCACTTCACAGTTTCCGCTTCCTGCCTGTTATTAAAAGCACGATCATGACGGGAACTCCTCCAGAGGAAAAACTGGACGATGAGCCTCCACAGGTCAGAGGGGTGTTGTTTTCTAAATGAGATGAGCGTGCTCCTAGAAACACTCGTATTAAACGGGTTAAGCGTGCAGATTAACCCCAAACGCTCAGCGGCGCTCTCATCAAAACAAACGGCTCATCCAGAACACAGAGCATGTGAAGATCCGCGGAAAATATCCGCTCAGTTTACATCTTTAACGTGTAAAAGTCTGGAACGATGTTTACAAAGTACATCTGTTTGGCAGCTCTTATTCATTTTAAATAGAAATACATTAGATTTGTTTTGTTAAACAATGATGGCAGATGGTAGTAAGAAGTTATATTCCAACAAAAATCCGTCTATACTGCAGATCAGTTGATGCTATTTCTTTCTTTCTTTCAAGCTCTGCTAAATGAACCAGGTTTATTTTAAACATATTCCCAGTCAGACATCAAACAGTTTGATCAGCGTTTAATGAGTGTTCCCCTCTGTCTGACTGGTTTTGTCCTCCTCGTCTTCCTCCAGCTTCCATCCAGACTGCGCTTCATTTAGCACAAACACAAGGTTCTTAGTTTGGTGCAATCACACGGGCTATTGGATTACAGTCCGTGTCGAGTTTAACCCCGTTAGCTCAGCTCAGCGCTCGCTAAGCCGCTTACTGTATGAGGAGGTCAAAGGTCGGCAACCGCTGTAACTGAATGTCGGTTTCTTCTGCGGCCGAGTCGGAGGCTGTCTCCAAGGTTTGACGCTGGAGATGTTTAGCTTCTCCGTTTCTGAGTCAGAACCGGATCTCTTCATGGGTTCTGGACGGATCCTGAAATGGATCCAGATTTTTTCTCCCTGGAGAGAAAACCTCTGGAACGCCGACGGACGAGCAGAGCTTTTTAAACTGCTTATTGTGTCCAATGGTTAAAAGGATGTTTGTGTGTCTTTGTGTTCTGTTGGTTTTAAATGGCTGCTGTTATTAAAGTCTCCTTTCATTAGTGTCTTATTAACAGGATTTTGATCCTGCTGTGTTTTTAAACTGCAGAGCTTCAGGCAGAGGGACAATTCATTGTTTACTTCCTGCTGGTCAGGAAGCACCGAGCTAAACAGCTGGAAGTAAATAAGAAAAACAAAGAACCTGATAATCTGGTGAAGCAGCGCATCTCTATAAGATAATATGCTCATGTTTAGGCTGCAGCTCATGTATTTAGTTGTTTCTTAATAATTATTTTGGATTTTTATTAAACATCAATTTTTCTAGATTAAATACTTAAATTATTTATGCCTGCAATGAATGAAAATAATTTCAATTCTTTATGAACACAGACACTAATGACTTCCTGTTTAATGGCTGATGGTCAGAGAGCAGTGCTCCGTGTGGTCTGATCAGCTGATAACCGCAAAGCATTCTGGGTCAGGAAACACTGAGAATCCCTGAGATCTGCTGGGGAAGATTCTCAGTCATCCAGGTCATATTAATTCCAAAAAAGTTAAAATCAATCCACTGGACGTTGTTTCCAAGTCTGAAGACGTTTCTCTTCCATCCAGGAAGATTTTTCAATCCAAAATGTCAGAAATAGCGTTTAGTTCCAGGTTTTATCCAGCAGCCCAACAAAGCCTGGTTTTAGTTTAGAAAACATGCAAATAGAAACGGATGAACAGGTCCCCCCCTTTGGAATGGGGGGGCTCCATGGATCATTTTTTTGTCGATAATAAAAAGTCAAACTGTCTGGATTGAAGTGATTTGCCTTATTAGACCTAAATCCTTTAACATCCTCATTTTGGCTTTCCGACTAAAACTGCTCTGTTGTTATGAACAGATCAGACTTCTAATAATCGACAGTTTTTGAAGAAATATTGAGGTTAAGTTTTTACCAATTAAGAGTTTTTACCACCTGTAAAACATCTGGGAAATGACTGACTTGAACTATCCTGGGCTACAATTACCCCATTTCCACTACCCTTGAAAAACCGATCCACGCAGAGACCGGTCCGAGCTCGGATCAGTTAACCCGGCCGAGCTCGGTTCTGACGACCGTTTACACATCACGCTATCTCGGTTCCTCGCCTCCTAGTGACGATCTGCGGTATTACTGCCAGTATTGAAGAAGGAAATCAAGCAGTTGGTGGCGGTAATGCACCAAAAGTTGTTTGCCAACCGCCATAAAACACAAGAAGAAGAAGACGAAGAAGGAGGGAATCAAGCAGATCAAAATGGCGGCGCCCGTCACATTCAGAAAGTTATGCTTGATTATTATTGCTGTACTTCGGTGTTATTATTTAAAATGTTGCGTAGAAAAGATTTCGATTGTTGTTTATAGTTGAAGAAGAAGTCGTTCTTCTTCTTCTGTTTCCGGAAGGGCATTACCGCCACCTACTGGAATGGAGTGTGAATCGCGATGTGCAGCCAGACGGAGATGACGCGTTCTGCTCATGCGCTCTTGTTATCAGAGAACCGAGCCAGGGAAAACCGAGCCGAGCCCACCTCTAGAACTGGTCTGCAGTTAGCTCGGTCCGGTTGTGTCTAGCTCGGTTCGGTTCAGTTTGCTTTCCATTTACACACCATAAGTTATCTCAGTTACTGAGCTCGGACCGGTCTCGTACCGGTTTTTCAAGGGTAGTGTAAATGGGTTATAAGAAAACAGGTCATCTGTGTGTGTTGCAGGTAACGCAGATATGCGTTCAGGCCACGCTTCAATATTGGACATAAATCAAAAATACCTGCAACAAGCGGGAGAATAACCAGTCCTTAAATCGTTCATTACTCTGCCACCTACAGGCTGTGCTGAAAGCTGCAGCTCCTCTTTTGAGGAAGTGTAGAAACTTCACGCTTTGTCTGTTCTGTTCATTAGCTTTGGATCTCATGAAAGATTTTGTTTTATTTATTCCAGCTTGATAAAACAGCAAATTACATGACTGACCTCAGGTGTTAGAACTGCTGACACCCGGGTCTCCAGATGTGAATCTGTCTCCATCACTGAGGGTCTGGTCCAGATGTTACTTTCCAGCACATCAGAGGAAACCACTTTTTGATCTTAACGTTTTTTTGATCAGATTTGTAGATTCATGGATATTTTTTTTCTCTCTTTCTTCCTGTTCAGGTTTGAAAGATTGGAGGTTTTGGCCGTTTTTGCCTCTACTGTCTTGGTCCAGCTGGGAGCTCTGTTCATCCTGAAGGAGAGGTAAAGACACGCAAAGACACACCGTACCATCATTAGCTAGTAAAACAGCTCTATTTGATAGGTTCTCCGTGTTATCAACATTAGAGGTCAAATATTCTTCATACAAATTCACAAGCTGCGACTCGGTCAGTGAATGCAGCATCGTTTGATACCAGAGCACAGGCTCAGTGCAACTTCCCAGAAGCTGCCCACGCTGCTTTCAGGTACCGCTGGGACACAAGGCCTTTCTGAGTATCAATGCAGATAGAATGTGATTTAAAAAGGTTTGATTCTGAAATGTTTCATTTCAGAAAATAAAATAGAAATCCTTTAAAAGATATTTTTGCTCTTCTCCCGACTGGTTTCAGCAAGAGTTTGATCTATCAATTGGCTCCTCTTCGTCGTCGCTCTGTTAGTACGTCATATGCTTCGTTGATCTGATTGGTTTATTTGGCCCGTCTATCACCAACATAGGCCAATCAGCTAACCAGTATTTTCGCCCCTTCCCAAAATTACTTCAACGGAAGGTTTCCAGATGGATATGCAGAGCGAATCCATCTGGCGGAGTCAGGTAAGAATCGGCCCAAAAGTGCAGTGAATCTATTAGGGATGGAACGGTTTATGAAAACCGTCCAAACCGTTCGGTTCTACTGCCTCGGTTCGGTTCGCGTGTGTTTCGTTCGGTTCATGCGCTGCTCCTTTTTCTCATAGGCAAAGCGTTTCCACTCCAGAGCAGAAGGTGGCGGTACTGCGACCAAAGCCAACCACCAGTAGTAAACAACAAGAAGAAGAAGCGAAGCAGCGTAGCCGGGTGTAGCAGAAAAAAATCAGCTGTTGTGGAGAATTGTGTGGGTATGGCGAGTGGGAAAGAACAGGAGTTGGAAGACGCGCCAGCAGCACTTTATAGGTCTGCTGTATGGGACCACTTTGCATTTAGAGTGACCTACGATGACGGAGGGAAGAAAGCTGTGGATAAAAGTGCAACAGTGTGCAAGCATCGTGCAACACGTTTTGTTTATGGTAACAGCAACATGACCAACATGTCATGCTAACAATCAACATATACCGAACCGAAAACCGTGACCACGAAACCGTGAACCGAACCGTGGATTTTGTGAACCGTTCCAACCCTGGAATCTATATTTTCCTTGTTTTATTTCTATGGTTTTCCTTTGAACAGGAAGATTTTAGGAAGGATTTCCTGATCAAACTCGTTCTGCCTTAAAGGTTAAAGGTTCCCATCAGGCTGAACATCCTGTTTCTCTCTCTGTCATGTGGAAGCAGTTCTTTAGCTCCTCCCTTTTATCCATAGAAACGATGCTTTCACTGTTTGGCTCCAGGTGTAAGCGGCTCAGGAAGCTGGTTCACAGCTGGGAGTGTGTTCAGGCTGTGAACTGGTTGAACCTGGACGTTTGAAGGGATGCCACCGCCTCGCTGTGTCTGTCACTGTGAGACTCTCACCTCTCCTGGCATCGGGTCTGGGGTTGTCCTGGGGTCACCCCGCTGGAAACCATTTTCCCACAGCTCACCGAGGGATGATCTTCATCTGGCAGCTTAAACCTGCTTCTGGTCCAGCTTTAGATCAGCTGTCACCTACTCTGAGCCTGGTTGAAATTATTCATCCAGTGGTGCCAAAGCAAAGCATTTGTTTTACAGTCTGGACTAATTATTCCCTAAAATTGATCCAGTGTTGAACTGTTATTTAGAGCTTTTCCTGCCAAACTGGTTCCAGTTCTAAACTGGTGTTAATTCTCATTTACTACAAAACTCTAGTTTCCAAACACTGCTTCTGACTTGTCACTAACTGTGATTGAATCACAATCAATCACAAGTTCTATCAAGTTTTATTTTGTAGAAAGAATATATTTAAGCTGGTTGAAAACTATGATCTATTGTTTTTATTTTTGGAATTGTTTTTATTACTGGGGTTAATTTTAGAGCCACCTATTAATTTTTCCTGGAAGGGGCCGCCTGTGGAGCCGATTGACTGATGACTTTTTCTTTTTAATCTCTGCTTCAATTCCATTTCAATTCTGTTTATTTGATTCTGATTGAATTAATTTAGAAATTAAGGAATGCAGGACGGGGTCAGGGGAGACAATCTTTTTGGTTTTTGTTCAAATGTCTGCTGTGATGACAGGAGGTGCTAAATATTTAAGCTGTATGATATTTTTGGTCATATTATAGTCCTGTTTTCTTTTAGTTTTCTTCCTAGAAATAAGCAACATATTTCACCATATATCAGAAGTGCGTGTATGAAACGCTACCTGTTGCCATCACCTGCCTTCAGTAAATTTGGTTTTGAAACATGGAAGGCGGCGACACTAACTTCTGGCCAAAAAATATTTATTTTTATTTATTACATTTTTTTATTTATTACATTAAATACAAAGCTGCAGCTAGATCTGATATTTTCAAATAAATATATTAAAAAGTCTTTCTAACTCTGTTCTTAGATTCTCTTCATCTTTACGTATCACCGGATGCTGTTTGGGAAATCTCATCTAATTTCTGTTTAGCTCTAATTTTACAGCTGATGGTGACTGAACTTAACTTGTTGATTTAAAGAGTTTTAAAAGTTAAGCTATTGGAGCAATACTTAACTGCACCAAAGTATGTTTCCTGTTTGATAAATGTCAATATCTGCATGTCTTCCTCCCGGTGTTATGCATGTTCTGATGATCAACATATGTTCAGCATATTCACGTAGGCAAACATATTAAATATGGTTAATTTATCAGCTTTGCACATGCTTTTAATATAGCATGTTTTTATACATTCAGATGTTTAGTCAAAAGAGGTCTAAATGTTTTTAGATTATAAAACAAATATTCTCAGACCTAGCTAAGCTGAATAGAATGAAACGGGACTTTTCCAACGCTGAAACTCTGCAGCTGACCTTCTTTCATCAATGATCATGAACTGACTTTGATTCAAACATGTTTTTTTTAAAGCTTTCTTCTGATTTTAAAGGAAAAGTCCGGTCAGCCAGGAATGATCAATGGATCATTGCGATTTGATGAGTTTAGCATCAATCAGTAAAGAAAAATAAAAAGAACACATTTTTATCGCGATCACTGAGTCTGGGAGCGGCCATTTTTGCCCAAATATAGTAGCCCCTCCCTCCTGCCATCTTCCAGCAGTGACGTCACGGTGCGGTAAGCCTAGCGCCATTCTCCCCGCTTTACAAGCTAAATCAATGGGAACTACTAGACACATCTGCAATCAACAACAATTATTGAAGATTTCCAGAGGACTTCACCATTGAAGTTCACCAGAGCTATAGTGAAACTGACAATGCCCACGTGCATGGCAGCTGGATGCTGGAATACATCGGGTAAAAGTGAAAAAAAGAGTTATTCCACCTTTCTGATTCCTGATCCTCCACGGACGGGTTGGTCGTTGGATCGCCAACTTGAAGAGGGAGGATTTGCCATCGAACTTCTGGCCAGAGAAAAAACCCGTAATATGTAGCCAACATTTGGAAGAAGAATGTTTTCAAGATGACTTGGATAATAGCGCGTTGTGACAAACACCAGATACAGCACTGGGACTTGATCAACAGCCGATACCGCACCGTGACGTCACTAACCAGTAGGTGGCAGTAGTGTTCTTTGACAAACATGGATGCCTCCAGTAAAGCACATTCACATGGAAATTACTCTGAATTAAAAACACTGATCATTTATTGAACAGATGGAATCATTTCAGATTTAAAGAACTTTCAGAAGTTTGGATTCTGAATATGAGCGACTTTTCCTTTAATAATCAGATCCGGAGGCTCCTCAGTTAAAACAGATCAACCTTTGTTTGGGTGGATGTGTTCACCTCTCCCCTGTGTGTGTGAGTTCGTGCTCCTTGTCTCCTCTGGTCAGTTTCACGTCTCCATCCCCGATCCGATCAGCCGGCTGTTGTTGATTCACCGTGTTTGTTTCTGTGTTGTTAGTGTGGAGCGCTTCGTGGAGCAGCCTGAGGTCCACACGTAAGTATTATCACCGCACACACTCTGATTCCCACATGACCACGGAAAATAAACAGACATGATATCCTCCTGCGTCTGTCTGAGGGAAACAGTCAGTCAGTCAGTCAGTCAGTGTGCCAGCTGTTGGGAACAGAACATCTCTAACTGGGTCACTCACAGTAATAACAGAATTAGATTTCCAGAGGCGCAGCGATGGTTAATTGTTATCCCGACATTAGGAATATTCATCCGCTCCGAGTTCAGACCTATGGATGGAAAACAGATTCATTCACATCCTGGTTTGATTTACTGGAATCTAAGCTGCTTTATAGCTTATTAAAGCGTTCAGTTTGGACATTTTACAGGCTTTTTAAAAACAATCAGAAAAAATGCAAAACTGTAACTAATAAGAGCTTAAAACGTCTTTAAATAAGTGTATTTTCCTTTCATTTGAGCTGTAACTAAGATATATCTCTGTGGGATAACTATTTCTGCCCTTTAACTGCACTTTAAACTAAATAATAGGTGTATTTTTTTTATCCTTTTTTAATCTGTTTGCAAATAGTCTGACCTGCTTAAATAAAGGAAAAATGCACTTATTACAAGAAAAATGTACCAACTTAGAATTTTTTTGCAGTGCAGGGTTAGTTTCTGATTTTACATTTTTTTAATTTCCTGGAAAGTTATTTTCAAACGTCTTTCCCTGTCATCCCCTGATCCGTCCTGGAAGCACAATCCGTACCATCAGCTCATTTGTTCAACCAGATATACATCTGAGTTTCCATAAATGATGTCATTATGGTGCTACAAGTAATTATTTCTGTCCTTAACTCACTAATGAGTGCTAACAAACATCTTTAAAAAAATGTTTTCTGACTTTTCTGAGACAATTTTGATGCCTTTTACGTTTTCTCCATTGAACTTGTTCTCTGATGTCATCATGGTTCACCATCAGAGCAGTATATCTGATTAAACCATGTTTATCTGCATTTTAGCGTTTCTTTCTTTAGATTACGCACTATATAGCATAATGTTAACACGAAAGGAAAACATTAAACCTAAAAAGACCAAATTTATGTTTAAATCCTAAGCTGAAAAAGTTAGCTCCTGGAAGTAGCGTAGCATCCCATTTCCTGTCCAGATCGGGAACAGACAAATAGTTAGGACGAATATCAAATGTGTGAGTTTATTACACCTTAATATTATCTGCCTGTTGTTTGTCAAAACTGATGTTTTCCATAATACTTAATCTAATTAAAACACTTCCTCTGTCTGGAATATATTGATAAGGCTGGAGCCATGGATGTCTCCTCACCTGCTAAAATATAAGTATATGGCAGACTGTAGATGTATAAAATGCTTTAACTGTTAATCGGGGCCACTTCCTGAGAAGTGAGGTGAGCAGCTGCCTTCTGTGACTCTAAGCAACTTCTCTGATCTGAGCAAGATTATAATTCCTGTCAAATCTGTTTTCACGTCTCCTGATTATTTAAAACATATAAGTTATGAAGTGTTATTTAAAGAATTTGTCCCGATTGATCTCTTTTCAGGAAAAAGAACCGGAGAGAGATAACTTTCAGGTGGAAACACAGAGCTTTTCTTTAACAGAGGGATAAAACAGAAAGGATTTTAATGCATTTATTTTCTAAGGAAATACACTATTAACCTATAGTACAAAAAAAAAAAGAACATAATTTAGGTCTTTTTTAGAAAATAAAGTGGAAGGATGTCTGGTGGCACAGACAAGCTGATGGTACGGATCGTGCTACCTGTCTTCTTTTTGACCATGAAACTTATAATTGGAGCTGAACCTCAGGATGCCCCGCCTCCTCATTTAAAAGGTGTTAATCATCAAACACCTCTGTGGCTCATTGGCTATTATTGCTGTTAATCACTTCCTGTTTCTTCAAAAATCCACATAAAAGTTTGAATTGAGATGTCTGAATAATATTTCTGTAAAACAGATTAAAAGGTTAGAAAGGTTTAGTTCTGTCCCTCAGAAAACTCCAGGCAACATTTCAAAGTAAAGCGAGGCGTAACGGACAGAGGGAGGAACACTGTCCCCAGAACAGCTCCACGCCTCCTGGACCAAACGTCCTGCAGATCAACAGGCCGTTGTTTTGCTAAAACTGAGTGCTTCACAAAGACAATGTAGTGAGCATCTTTCATTTCACGGATCTCTGCAGGAGACACAGATTAACCCAAAATTGGAAAAACAAAGACTTTAGAAATAAAACATGTTGGTCAGGCCGGCTACCATTTCTCTGGGAGAAAACGGATTAATGGCAGCTTTGATAGCCTCCAACTCTAAAAAAGATTTAGACCTGTTCAAGTGACGAGATTAACTATCTGAACATGATTGGCTTCTAAGGAGAGTAGCAGGTGTCCGATTGGCCGGAGCAGCGGCGCCGCGTTCCCGTACTGATTAATCTGATCCGGAAAGATGCCGCCGCTGGCCGCTGCTTGTTCGGCTCGTTTTTAGTCTCCAAATTGGATCATTGATGGATTTATTTAGTTTTTGTTCTACTTATGAATTGGTGGGGATGTTATCAGCTTATAGGACAGAAATCAATCAGTTTAGGTTTGATTTGGACAGTTTGCGCCTGTTTTTATACCCAGGAGGTTTAGAGTTGGATAGAACAGTACATTATACAAAACATCTCTGATCTTTTAAATCCTTAAACCCTGGTTCTGTCTTGCTTTTCGACCACAGTGGGTTGAGACCAAAGATCTAACGTCTGACTCCGCTAACGGCGAGTAAATTTAACCTTTCAGGAGCCCAGAGGCAGGGGCGGATTTAGGAAATCTGGAGCCCTGGGCAAAAACAGGCAGAGGGCCCTCTGAATGGAGAACACATAGAACAGCCCCATTCTCCAGATAGAGAAATGTTACTAGAATAGACATCCATTATCTGTTCTAGGTTGTGTCCCTCTCTTCTTGTCCCTTTTCTTCTTGTTTTCCTCTCTATGTTTTGTACTCAGCTGACTTTTCATGCTGTCTCTAAAGGAATGAAAGATTTTTTCCAAGCACTAAGCTCACTTAGCTGATTGCTCCTTCCTGTGTTTCAAAAAAGGCGACGGAAAAAGTAAATTTATTTAGCCTTCAGCAGGCCCAGATCCAGTAATAACCTGGAGGTGAGGTTCAGTTAGGGCTGGGTAAAAAAAACGATTTTGAATCGATTCTTTTACATTTTTGCAAAATCGATGTCTAGGGAATGAGATCGAGTTATTTTATAGTGACCCGTGTGACGTTCACATTCAAATAAGCAGGAAAGATGCTCTCAGGATGACTTCAAGCCAGACAGCTTCAAATATATCCAATAGTTTGAATGAAGACATTAACAAATGGAGGCTGACCAGCAAACACCCTGTAGTTACAGAAAACGCTGCATATATAGTTTGTACAGTGGAGATAATGCAGCTCATGCATGTCTGCTGTGTCACGTCTGCTCGCTTGAGTGAGGCTTCACTTTTTCACTTTTCACAAACAAGTTTGCACTTTTGAGACAGTTTTGTTCACATTTCAAGTTTAAACTTTCTGATTTACAAGTTTGCACTTTGTGTTTAATATGACAGGAACAAATACATGAGTATTCTGAAACAGTTGAACCACTTTCATTATTGTAAAAACAGATTGAATCGAAATCGATTCGCTTCAGGACATTGGTGAAAATACCCAGCCCTAGGTTCAATATCTATAAACCAGGGAGGTTTGGGCGTCGGAAGAGCAGAAGAAATGAAAGCTAGCCAGCAGGTGGAATCTGAGTATACATGACAGCGTTTTCCTGCCATTTAAAGATCATTAGTAAATGATCGATTCTGTATTAAATATGCAATATAAACTTAATTTGTGTCGCTGTGTTTATCCTCACAAAGATTTCTCCTCATGTAGCCTTTTCAGTGGAACTATCCAAGTTCTCCTAATCTGATCCAGTACCAGGAATTTCTTCCAGTTTCTTCAAGAAGAAATGGCCAAAAAAAAAGAAACCTTCCAGTTTCTTCCACTTGTCAGAAGAAAAAAAAAAACCTGAATGGTTCAGGTTTTACTGTAACCCAGGATCTCTGGGTTCGGCTACAAACCTGATGGTTTCTGGGCGCCTTGACCCTGACGGGTCATAATGATGCGCCTGATTGGTCCATAATGATGGGCTGTTCTTTCTGCAGAGGTCGGCTGTTGGTCGGGACGTTCGTGGCTCTGTTCTTCAACCTTCTGACTCTGCTGTCCATCAGGAACAAGCCGTTCGCCTACGTCTCAGAAGGTACGTCCCCCTCCTGCCCCTCCGCTCACCTCCTCACCCTAACAGACCTGATTTCTGCTCTCCGCTCGCTTCTTTAAAGGGACGTGCATGATATTTGTGGAGAAAGTTCTTTAATCCATGTGGCCTCCTGGGGACAGAATCATTTTGCTCTTGTGATGTTTTTTTGGGGGGATTATGGAAGTGGAACAGAGCGCCGGCTCACTTCCTGTCAGGGAATAAATCAGAACGGTTTACAGGCAGAACTGCGGGGGTTTTTCCATCGCTAACAGAGCGGCTGAATGGCTGTAAGTATTTTACAGGAGATTATTTTGCTCAGAGATAAACTTTGATGGAGATGGATGTTACCATAAACAGCCTGGAATCTCTTTAAGCTTTTTGTTCTCATGTTGACCAGAAAACTTCTTCTTTCTTTTGTGATGAAGCTGATGATATTATTTATAATATAATATAATGATCAATGGATTATTATTTATACCTAAAACTAATAAGTTTGCAGGGTTTAATAAATTGAGCGTTAATCAGTAAAAACATAAAAACAATATTTTTCGTTGTGATCACTGAGTCTGGGAGCGGCCATTTTAGGCCAAATATAGTAGCCCCTCCCTCCTGCCATCTTCCAGCAGTGACGTCACGGTGCGGTAAGCCTAGCGCCATTCTCCCCGCTTTACAAGCTAAATCAATGGGAACTACTAGACACATCTGCAATCAACAACAATTATTGAAGATTTCCAGAGGACTTCACCATTGAAATTCACCAGAGCTATAGTGAAACTGACAATGCCCACGTGCATGGCAGCTGGATGCTGGAATACATCGGGTAAAAGTGGAAAAAAGAGTTATTCCACCTTTCTGATTCCTGATCCTCCACGGACGGGTTGGTCGTTGGATCGCCAACTTGAAGAGGGAGGATTTGCCATCGAACTTCTGGCCAGAGAAAAAACCCGTAATATGTAGCCGACATTTGGAAGAAGAATGTTTTCAAGATGACTTGGATAATAGCGCGTTGTGACAAACACCAGATACAGCACTGGGACTTGATCAACAGCCGATACCGCACCGTGCAGCATAGTGATATGAAGAAAATCTAATGTCATGATATATTTGGGCTATATCGCTATACATGATATATATCACTGTGTGTTTTGTTTTATTTTAACCAGCTCAAAGCTTTTCACTAATAATTCTGCCACCTGATGTCTTTGGGCGTTAGATCCCAGCAACCAAACAGGAAACAAAGCAAAAACACGCAATACTAAATAAAATGCAACAGAAAAAAAGTTTTTTTTGTGCAGAAAAAAAATAAATTAAGGAATTAAAAAATAAATTGACCTAAAATTACAAAAACAAAAGTGGAGCTACTGTACAAATATTAGAGCGTTAGCAGAACATCTCCAAACTATTAGCATTTTAAAGAAGCACAAAAATGTATACATTTAAAAACATTGGCAAGTTTAGAAAGCTGCGAAACCTCTGAACATCACATCACAGCGATTAGAGCTTCTGAAAAACATTTAAATAACCTTATAAACAGCGCCTTCACTTCCTGTTTCTCTCTTATGGGATTGCTTTTTCAAACGACAAGGCCGACGCCAGCGGCTTCACAGCTGATTTATTGAACTTATTAATTGGTGAGCGGGGAAACTGACTGATTCCTTATTTTGCAGGCGGTGGAATAAATTCATACTGCTGCCTTTTGCAGCAATGAGTTTTTGAGGCACGTCTTTCAAATTAGCGCCTTTTGTTCGACGTCCTCCATCCAAACCGCTGCCGTATATCACTCAACTGAAACACCTGATGTCGCCATATTTAGTTTGCCGTTTGCTGCAGTGTGCGTGCATGCCATGCAGAAAAATAATCCTGTTTGGAGGAGGGGTTTATGATGCATTCAAAGTGCGTGGGAAAAATAAAACTCAGTGAATAGATGCAGCCCAATGTTGTCATGCGAATTTGTATTTGATGACTATCGTGCGTGGGAAAACTAGAGATCCATGGAGGATATTCGATATATCGCCCAGCCCTAGAGCAGCAGCTGAGAACCTGTTGGAATGTTGGCAGCGTAGCAGAGTGAGACGTGATTAAAAACACCAACTTGTTTCTATAAGATCATTGCCCCTGATGATTGATGGATTCTTCATCCTCTCTCTTCTCCTTGCTCCTGCTCTGCATCCCCGGCGCCTCCTTTTTAACTCAGCGGGGGTTTAAGGTTTTTCATCCATCCATCACACCTCCTGAGGGCGCCTGCCTTAAATGGCCAAGCTCCATCTGATATCAGAGATCTGATTGTTCCTTATGTTCCTAACAGAGCACTTCGCTCTCAATCTGCAGGTTTACTAGTGGTTCCTAGAATTTCTAAAAGTAGAATGGGAGGCAGATCTTTTAGTTATCAGGCTCCTCTCCTGTGGAACCAACTACCAGTTTTAGTCCGTGAGGCAGACACTCTGTCTACTTTTAAGGCTAGGCTTAAAACTTTCCTTTTTGATAAAGCTTATAGTTAGAGTGGCTCAGGTTATCCTGATCTATCTCTATAGTTCTGCTGCTATAGGCTTAGACTGCTGGAGGACATAGGGACCCCTTTTTCATCATTCTGCTTCATTCTATCTCTATTCTCCCACTCTGCAGAATCTGTTAGTTCAATCTCTAACGTTCTGCTTTTGGAGCTCGTCTGCCTGGTTGTGTGTTTCCTGGACATGGTCGCCTTTTACAGCTCTTTTTTCTATCTATGCTTCTTTTTCTATGTCTGCTTCTGTCTCCTTGAACCCCAGTGGGCCTCAGCAGATGGCCGCTCACACTGAGCCTGGTTCTGCTGGAGGTTTCTTCCTGTTAAAAGGGAGTTTTTCCTCTCCACTGTCGCTACAAGCATGCTTAGTGTGAGGGATTGCTGAAGAGTCAATGAGTCGATGCAATCAGCTGGTTTTCCTTAGATAGAAAACTTTGAATCAATCTGACTGGATGATCTGGTGAACTGGAAAGTGACCTGAGATGACATGATGTGAATTGGAGCTATAGAAATACACTGAATAGAATTGAATAGTAACTTGCAGAGGTAACTGAAGTATTATTTCAGATTTGAATTAGCTGCCCCCAGGTGTAACAAACTCACTAGCCGTGGTTGCTGTGGTTATGTATCATAACGATTATCCAGAAATGAGAAAATATCAGTGAAAATCATCCTGGTTTCACAGCATTCAACACCAGAAGCAAAACAATCAGAAAAAGAAAATGGATCGAAACTAAATAATTTCAGTCATGCAAAATCTAGTTTTTTTTTTTTTTCTAATCTCATACTATGCATCTCAGAGCAATGATCTGCCTCCAACCAACCACCATGTTTTCTCTTTTGGTCTCTGCTTTCTTTCTTCTCTCCAGTCTTTTCTTTCCTTTCCTCCTTTTAACACCATTTTCTCCCATATTTCACTCCTTCCTTCCTTCTACCTCTCCTCTGTTTTTTCTTGTTTCCTCCTCCATTCTCCTTTTCTTCTTTGCTTCATCTCTTTTTCAGTCTCGTCTCCTTTGTTCTCTAAGTTCAGTTTGTTCTTCTTGTCTTTTTTCCTTTTCTCTTCCTCCAGTCGTTTTCAGTTCAGTTTTTTTCTCTGCCTCTCTCCGTCTGACTCACATTTTGTCCACTGATGCATGAGGTCAGTGTGTGTGTGTGTTTCAGCTGTTGGTTGTTGTGTTTGGAGCAGTCTCAACATCACTTAACATCTGACATTTTTCAAAGGGAGGGGGGCTGAAAGCACACAGACTCAGAGAGAGAGAGAGCGGCGGTGCGTTACGCAACGATGTTCCATCAGCGGCCATGCAGCTCGCAGAGCGACACGCTGAAGCTCTCGGACGTCCTCCTGCAGCACACGGATCATAAATAAGTGACTCCATTAAAATGTTTGTTTAGACCGACTCAGCCTGCTGGCAAAACAAACAACACACACACTGAGAGCTGAGCGGGCCGGGATGTGGGGGCTTCTGACCTCAGCGCTGAGCCCGCAGGCCGCTCTGATGTCATCAGGCAATAAAGGTGGGCCAGCGCAGCCGAGCGAGTTCACTTATCTTTATTTAAAGGGGATATTTTTAGTGCTCGTCGTGACAAGGGTTTCCTCCAGTCATTAAAACCATTTAAATTATTTATTTTTTAATTAAAATTCATTATATCTAATTATTGTGGCATTATAAAAAAAAAAAAAACTTTTCTAAAAACAATTTCGTAAGATATATTATATCGCGATATGTTTGCGCGGAGCTGCTTCTGGTTGATCATTAAAAAAAACGTATGTCCGGAAAAGAAGCTCAAGGCGGAGAAAAAGCTAGAGAACGGGGAAAGGCGAATTTCAACAAAAATGTCTGGAAAACGCGAAATTCGGGACACGGCTGCAGCCTGAGTAAAGATGACAAAGGATATTTCTTTGTATATATGAGAGTCATGGGTATTTGTTGATGGCATTAAAATTATTTCTAAGAGCATTAAAAAGCATTAAATAACAGTTACTCCTTCCTGTATATAAACCCTGATAGAGTGGGTTTTCTCTGTTTAATGCGTTTAATTATTAGAAGTTTATTTTAGCATAAAGTCTTGGGAACAACGTATCTCCTCTTCCTCCACAGGGTTCAGTTTTAGGACCCCTTCTCTTCTGGTTATACCTGCTGCCCCTGGGCTCCATTCTAAAGCATCTCTTATCATTTCTATGCTGATGATTGTTAGATATGTAAGCATTAAAAATACCTTCTTCCTCGCACCACTACTGACATCCCTTAGTGACATTAAAGCCTGGTTGGCTCTGAGCTTTTTATATCTTAATGAGGAAAAAAACTGAAGTGATGGTGTTTAGCTCCCAGTAACCTTTGTGAATGTTACTGGGAGCTAAATCTTTTTTAGTTTTTTTAAGCCTGCTGTCTAAAATTTGGGTTCTAAGATGGACGTGATTTTGAATTAGATCAATAAAACCGTCTAGCTTTTATCATATAAGAGGTTGGCTAATGTCAAACCTTTTTTTTTGCACAGCAGAACTTTGAAACCGTAACCCATCACTGCACTACATCTTGGCTGGCTGTAACGCACTTTATTTTTGGGGAGAGCCAGCCGCTCCTCGCACGTCTCCAATTGGTGCAAAATGCAGCCGCACGCCTTTTAACTGCAGGATATGGAAGAAAAACCGTTTCATTGGAATCTGCCTTTTTTTTGCACACTGAATTCTAAACACTGAATTCTAAAGACTGAAATCTAAACACTGAATTCTAAACACTGAATTCTAAACACTGAATTGTAAACACTGAATTCTAAACATTGAATTCTAAACACTGAATTCTAAACACTGAAATCTAAACACTGAAATCTAAACATTAAATTCTAAACACTGAAATCTAAACACTGAATTCTAAACATTGAATTCTAAACACTGAATTGTAAACACTGAATTCTAAACATTGAATTCTAAACATTGAATTCTAAACACTGAATTCTAAACATTGAATTCTAAACACTGAATTGTAAACACTGAATTCTAAACACTGAATTCTAAACATTGAATTCTAAACACTGAATTGTAAACACTGAATTCTAAACATTGAATTCTAAACATTGAATTCTAAACACGGAATTCTAAACATTGAATTCTAAACACGGAATTCTAAACATTGAATTCTAAACACTGAATTCTAAACACTGAATTCTAAACACTGAATTCTAAACACTGAATTCTAAACATTGAATTTTTTTTTGCATTTTAAGCACCAAATTTAAAACACTGATTTTTTTTTACACATTTAATTCCTTACACTGAATTTTTATCTGGTAAAAAATTCAGCTGCACAAAAATGTGCTTTTTAATAATAAGGTTGAGTCCCAATTAATACCTTTTAATCTAAAGTAGAGCTGAATGTCGGTAGGTGAACAGTCCTCTGAGTAGAGATGGACCACCTAGAAGCTGCATTCTGGGTCTAAGAAGGAAAGAGGTTCAGCGGTGAAATTGTGAACTGCTATAAAACACCTTTAAATCTTAGACGAGTAAGTAAAGTAAGTAAAATTTATTTGTATAGCACTTTAACAGATAAAAATCACAAAGTGATTCACAGAAAAAATGTAATACAATAAAACAATGTACATCAACATTTTAAAAACAAATGGAAAGCCGTAAAAAAAACACAGGTCTAATTAAAAATCTGCTTGAAAAGCAGCGTCTTCAGTCTGTTTTTAAAAGAATTAACAGAGTTCCAAAAAAAGAAAATTATTTGTTTCCAAGTTTGAAGACGTTTCTCTTCCATCCAGGAAGAGTTTTCAATTCCAAATGTCAGAAATAGCGTTTAGTTCCAGGTTTTATCCAGCAGCCCAACAAAGCCTAGTTTATGTTTAGAAAACATGCAAATAGAAACGGACAAGGAAAGAAAACCAACCTTAAACACAGGGGAGGGACTCAGATTTCAGCTTTCAAACACCTACAATGCAGCGATAGAGTTTATTCCTTTCCACTATCATCGCAACCGCAACACTATTTCTAACATTTTGAATTGAAAAATCTTCCTGGATGGGAAGAGAAACGTCTTCAAAGTTGAAAACAAGTCCAGTGGATTGGTTTTAATGATCTTTTTTTGGAACAAACAGGAAATACTCATAGTGTAGAGCGGATGTAGAATTGACCAATCAGGGGCCTCCTGTCTGCGGTCACCTACAATATCTGCGTTAACTGCGACACCCGTAGACGACGTGGTTTCTGAGCATAAACCAGCAATTAGTTGCTTTATGGAAATGATTTTACTTTCAGGTGTGATAATTATTGTTTCAGTTTTCTCAGGTTTCAGAATGAGGACTGACCGTGTTCTGTTGATGTCACTGTGTCTCCCTGCAGCGGCCAGCAGCAGTTGGCTCCAGGAGCATGTGGCCGACCTGAGCCGAAGGTAAGAGCATCCCCACCTACTCCTCCTCCTGCTCTGTCCTCCCATCTGCTCCTCCTCCATCAGCTCTCCTGGAGGAACCTCACATATCTCGTTACCCTGACTCCACGCACTGCAGCTGTAAAACTAGCCCCTCTACCTGTCTGAGGTCAGAGGCGTCCTCAGAGGTTAAAGATCAGATCACTGATGAATCCTCTCAGAAACATCTGGTAGATCATTTCTCTTCTTTCCTTAAGTCTACGCTGCATTGCTACCAGAAGGGGGCGGCATTCAGGTGAACCAAAGAGCTTCAGGCTGAGCAGAAACACCATAAGGAACCATGATAACTCTGATCATTATCTGTTTGACTCTCTGATCCCAAAGATATCGGCTTCTTAAAGGCCTCTGGTCTAAAGGTTCAGAAGAGCAGACTGAAAGTGACGACTTTGGGTCACGGGGTGTCGATGTTCTCCAGAGTTTCAGGGTCCGAGCTCAGACCATCTGCAGCGGGGTTATCAGAGGTTCATCAGGTCGCCCGGAGCACCTGACCAGCTGCTGCTTCTGCTTTAGAAAATCAATATTCGACCTGCAGAGTTTATCAGATCACAGCCGTCTCCATAGTAACCATTCATCTAACTGCGTCTAAATCCAAGATCCAGGCGTCAGTTCTGGTTCTAGTCACCAAGTTCAGTTCACACTCGACTGAAGACATCTGAACATTTACAAAGGATTTAGTGGTGAAGATATAAAACTGTATAAAACTGGATAATATATCCGCATGATGACGGAGAGCGTCAGGGAAATGCAGCTTACAGCAGATATCAGATTAAAATGCTGCTGGTTTTCCTGATGCTGTGCAGCCATTGTTAACATCGTCTAGATCCCATTTTCTTTAAAGAAAGCTGCTTTTCTTTTAACCTCAGTTATTATTTGTTCCTGTTGAAATTCTTTTTGAGCAGACAGAAAACTAGGCGTCTGCTTCCTGGTCCTTTGATTAGTTATTATTTATGGTTTAAGCCCCGGTCTCGCCTTGACGATTTATTTTGACAGATGCTGAACTTTCTATGTATTTTTTTTCATTCTGGGCGTATACATAGAGTATACATAACTGGTCCAGAACTTCTGTCCAACGCCAGCCTAACTTCTGCATAACGCACGGCAGCGTAATGCCCAGGAAATGATGCACTAGCCAGTGTCCTGAGGGGGCAGCGATGCGCCCGGAGGAGCCCGGTCTGCATAAACAAACACGTTCAGCGCTGGTCTGGAACACGTCAGATACGTTGATATGTCGGAGAGAAGTTCCTGGTAAGTTACACAGAAGTTATGAACAAGTTACTCAGAGGTTTAGGATCAGCTAGACGCCACGACTGATGAGGAACTGACACTGAACGGATGTCAGCCATCAGATAACTGACCTGGAACTTATTGCTAACGTATGGCATATGCTAGCATACAGTGGAAAATTTAAAGCGTGCTCAAAATTTCTCAGCGTATCTCAATGTATTTCAACGTATTTCAGTGTACAACGTATAAAAAACCTCACAACTCATAAGTTATCCAACGTTTGCCAGCGTTTTTTCCAGATTTTTCGTATGTCTGGCATAGGCTGGTCTAAATCGTAAAGATGTGACTGGGCCTTTAGTCAGGATGAAGCACGCGTTTAAGCTGGGCTTACAGTGTGCAATTTCTTTTTTTTTGCCCTTTTCGGAGCGACTTTCCAGTCGTGCGAGAATTGCACGATGATGTGTTGTGAAGCATAGAGGGGGTAACGAGGGGCGATCAGCCTCTAACGACCACCCCCCCATCGGGAATCATAAGGTTGGGAGAAAATCAAACCTGTTTGAAATTCAGGCGGCCATTTTAAGGTGGTCGTGGGCAAATCTCTCAGTGGGCGAACAAGGATTCTTCTTCTTCTTCCTCTCAGAGGAAAACCCAGCAGCATGGCGGGGGGGCAATGAGTGAGTTCTTCCTGTCAAACTGACAGACCGTAGTAGCCACGTTAGCTCAGCCATGTCTTTGTCCAAATACGTCATCTCCTTTTCTTTTTAGGGCTTTCAGCACTAAATTGCCCAAATATCCAAGGCAGCGCGTTTCACTCTAGTGAGCTTCATGTTCCTCTGCTACTGGTTTGGCTTCCAGATAGACGAGTCCGAGTAGCGCCATCTCACTGCGGAGCCGAGTCCCACCTGGCTTTTAGACGTACGGTGTGAGCAGGTAGATCGCATCAGAGCGTCGGGTCGCACAGCGTGAGAACAAACATGGTGAGCTGTGAGTCGTAGTACAGTGTGCGCTGTAGCTGTTTGCAGTGATTGAAAAAATCGCACAGCTGGCTTAAGGTGTTGGATCTCCTGCTCGGGGTTTTTATCGATTATGTACATTTAAAGGAATTAAAACATTAAAAACATGGAAATTATACATTATTCAGCAGGTTCTGGTTCTGATACCTGTTTTTACTAGTAAGCTCTATTATTATATCCCACTTTTTCTTTTTTTATACACTCTTCTAAGGTGCACATTGTGTGAGCACTACTTAGCCTTATGCTACGTTCAGACCGCACGCAGCAGGAGCAGCAAAAACGCGCGTCCTGCTTCATTTTTGATGCTTTTAGTTTAGTTCTGACGCGCAGCTGAAGCATCTTTGCTGCTCTGTGTGGTGGTAAAGTGGGTCTGATGCGCGGTGGGCGGAGCTACCCTATCCTTTCTCTGCCTGGAACAATGGCAGCTATATTAGCTGTGATCAGCGGGTAAAATGTAGTTAAAATCTATGTTGAAGTGAGAAAGTCCTCCTGAAAACATGGTCTGTGCAGTCAGTTCATCCAGATTACCATCCTGCCTTCAAAGATTATTTCTCTGTGGGAGCCGCTCAGACCCCCACATACCGGCGCTGCGCTGTCACTGGGAATCCCCAGCAGCAGCTGCCTCAGACCCGCTCGCCTCTTGGGGGTTTTCCCCTCCTGTTGGTGGCGGCTGGAAGTAGATGTTAGCGTTTTTCAGGTCTGTGCTACAAACTGCAGGCAGCAGGATAATAAAAGCCAACATATTCTGCCGGCAGGTTTCTACATTTGAAGTTAATTTAGGCGTTAATAAACTGTTTCAGAGGAGTGATCATAGCGCTCTGCATCACCAGTGCTGTGTCTGACTCCCTGCCAGCTCCCAAATCAGCTTCTCTGATTGGTTGATGAGGCGCGTCCAGCAGCTAAAGTTACATTTTTTTCTTTTAAAGTGCATCATGCTCACAACGCGCTGCAGGACCTTTCTCTTTGCCTTGATGCGCCTCGACCATTGACTTTGCATGTAAACTAGCTGCTTCTGCACCGTCAGAATGTAGCATTAGAAAACTTTTATTGTCATTTTGTGTACTTCTACTTGAACCTTTGCCACTGCAAACACCATAATCCCCATTGTTTGGAAAATAAAGAGCTTTTGTATTCTGTTTTATTCTGTTATGACCAAACAAACCAAATAACTCTAATAAATCATCTGCTGGTTCTTGTTTTAGAAGCACAATTTCCTGCAGTTTGGTTAAAAGCCATTTATTAAAATCCTTGTTTGTTACAAAACAAGCAGAAGGAAAAACGAGCGGCACCCACCCAGCTTCTCCTGCAGGCCTGTGGGGCCCGGTCAGGACTGCTGTCTTTAGGAAACTTCTGCCTTTATCAGAGCAGTTCGGCTTTTTAACCGCAGCAGAAGGAGGAAAACATTATAAAGAATTCTGCAGAAAACTTTTCCTTTTTAATGGAAACATGAACCGACTGCAGGTGTCTGTAGAAATGTTGAGTATTTTCACGTCAGCATGTTGTTGTTGCTTTGCTGTGAAACTGCTTCCAGGAGCAAAGAGCTGAATATCCGTCTCTTCCAGTCACCTGATATGTGAGGCTGGAAGTTGATATCTTGCACCAGAATATATTAGATCTTAAATTCTGTTGATGCAGAGCCTTTTTCATAAAGTCGTTTGTTCTCCCTGCTGCATTACTGTCCAGTCAGTTAAAAAAAATGCTTTGAAACCAGATTTATGCTCATTCAGTCGCTCAATGAAGGGATTTGCTGAAACACATAAAATATTTCACTCTTATGTTTTGCTCCTAACCCTGACACCGAGTCAGTTCTGTTCGATGTATTTCTCCTGATCCTGATCCTGGCTGATGGAATCGGCTGGTACCGATCCGATTCTGATCCGATACCGATCCGATTCTGATCCGATACCGATCCGATTCTGATCCGATACCGATCCGATTCTGATTCGATACCGATCTGATGCTGAGCTGATATGATCCGATTCTGAACCGATACCAATCCGATTCTGATCCGATACCGATCCGATTCTGATCCGATACCGATCCGATTCTGATCCGATACGATCCGATTCTGATCCGATACCGATCTGATGCTGAGCCGATACCGATCCGACGCCGATCCAACACCGAGCCGATACCGATCTGATACCGAGCTGATACCGATCTGATACTGAGCAGATACCGATCCAATACCGATCCGACACCGATCTGATACCGAGCCGATACCGATCTGATACTGAGCCGATACTGGTCCGATACCGATCTGATACTGACCCGATATCGATCTGATACCGAGCCGATACCGATGTGATACCGAGCAGATACCGATCTGATACTGAGCAGATACCGATCTAATACCGATCTGACACCGATCTGATACCGAGCCGATACCGATCTGATACTGAGCAGATAACGATCCAATACCGATCCGACACCGATATGATACCGAGCTGATACCGATCTGATACTGAGCAGATACCGATCCGACACCGATCTGATACCGAGCCGATACCGATCTGATACTGAGCCGATACTGATCCGATACCGATCTGATACTGAGCCGATACTGATCAGATACTGATCTGATACTGATCTGATACCGAGCCGATACCGATCTGATACTGAGCAGATACCGATCTGATACTGAGCCGATATCGATCCGATACCGATCCGATACCGATCTGATACCGATCCGACACCGATATGATACCGAGCTGATACCGATCTGATACTGAGCAGATACCGATCCGACACCGATCTGATACCGAGCCGATACCGATCTGATACTGAGCCGATACTGATCCGATACCGATCTGATGCTGAGCCGATACCGATCTGATACCGATCTGATACCGAGCCGATACCGATCTGATACTGAGCAGATACCGATCTGATACTGAGCCGATATCGATCCGATACCGATCCGATACCGATCTGATACCGAGCAGATGCCGATCTGATACTGAGCAGATACCGATCCAATACCGATCCGACACCGATCTGATACCGAGCCGATACCGATCTGATACTGAGCCGATACTGATCCGATACCGATCTGATACAGAGCCGATATCGATCTGATGCCGAGCCGATACCGATCTGATACTGAGCAGATACCGATCCGACACCGATCTGATACCGAGCCGACACCGATCTGATACCGAGCCGATACCGATCTGATACTAAGCCGATACCGATCTGATACTAAGCCGATATCGATCTGATACCGAGCCGATCTGATACCGATCTGATACCGAGCCGATGCCGATCTGATACCGATCCAAAACCGATCTGATACCGAGGCGATGCCGATCTGATACCGAGCCGATCCAATACCGATCCGATGCCGATCTGATACCGATCCGATACCGATCTGATACCGATCCGATACCGATCCAATACCGATCTGATACTGAGGCGATACCGATCTGCTGCCGATCCGATACCGATCTGATACTACAGTTTAATGGATGAATCGCAAACCTCGCCATGTGAGTGAAGACACTGGCTCGTTTTGAATGAACACGGATGGAAATCATCACCAACTGCTCCGATGATTGTTGCAAACATAGAACTATAGTAACTAGAGTCGCTGTGATATCAATTTAAAAACGCTGAATCTGTGTTGAAACCAATCAATAAGCTAATTAGTCGATATCAGAGCAGATAACGATCCAGGTTTCAGATCGGTGCATCTCTAATGCTGCGTCACACCGAAGGAGTCGGGGGCGTCAAAAACTTGCAAACGCAGAAATCTGGACGCTGGATCTAACTGTTAAAGTTGCTTTAATGATTCGGTGCTCTGGTCGTTTATCTGCTCTGTTCTGTAGCTTAAAGGTAGAGAGCAGCTTGGCTTTATTGGCTTTATGAGCTGGAAAAAATAGTTTTAACACGAGAGAAAGTCCAACTAAACATCCTCTGTTCATCGGTTCATCAGGATTATAATCCCACTAAAATCTGCAGTTCTTGTTCAGAGCGCCAGACCTCCAGCATACCGTCCATGTTCTGTCAGATCCGCCAGGGGTTGACGTTAAGGATTGTTACCTCTTGCCCTTTGGGCAAGTGACTTTCACATTTAATTTGCCCAGAAACAATTTTTACTTGCCCAGTATAATGTTTGATAAATATAGTTCCTAATATTCATTTTTGTATATATATCAATGAAACATTTTTAAATGTTTTTTGTAATTCAGTATTTTTTAGGTTTCCAGGTTCCTGGTGTGTATCTGCATGCGTCAGATAATGAACTCAAGCCTACATTACTGTGTTAACATGCTTTTCAATCCTTCCTGCACATTCTTTTCAAACTAAACTTTGCTTTAAACTGTTGTGTGCTTGGAAAAATATAAATTGTAATGTTAAAAATCTTAAAAAAAACTTGACAGGTTAAAAACTTCAGATAAATCACAAGACAGAAGTCAATGTCACAAATGAATAACTTTTATTTTAGAGTCACGGTCTGTTTATACAAGATAATACTATTAATATAATGTGACTTTTCTAGAGAATCTTTATACATAGTTATTTTATTCAGGGTTTCCACAGTCTGACATCATTTCAGAATTCCCTGACTTTTAACTCAGGATTAGTTTTCCCTGACAATTATGCCAATTTTCCTAATCCCTGACCGATAATTTTTAATCTAGGGTTATCTGGGTGGTGGGGGTGTTACTCTAATTACATTTTTTTTCCTTGTTGGTTTTCAGCCTGCCAAGTCGAAAAAAATTTGTCTGATTCGCGCCAAATCCCGGACAAAATCACGCCATCTGGCGGAAAATCACACGGCTTTTCCAAATCTCGCGGCTTTTTCAAATCACGCGATATGTACAAAACAACAAAAATGGTGCCGTTTTCGTTTTCATCGAATGTCGGTGATTTTAAAGTACTTTTGAGTGATAAATATTTTTTTTTTTGCGATCATTGCACTTGCCCGCCGGGCAAATGCAATGAAATTTTTACTCTCCCGTCAATAAAACTACTTGCCCCGGGCGATCAGGTGATGGTTAGCATCGAGCCCTGCCAGCATACCTACAGGTGCTGGTCATAAAATTAGAATATCATGAAAAAGTAGATTGATTTCAGTAATTCCATTTAAAAAGTGAAACTTGTATATTATATTCATACATTACATACAAACTCATATATTTCAGATGTTTATTTTGTTTAATTTTGATGATTACAAATGACAACAAATGAAAATCTCAAATTCATCATATCAGAAAATTAGAATATTACTGAAGACCAATAAAAACAAAGGATTTATAGAAATGTTGGCCAACTGAAAAGTATGAACATGAAAACTATGAGCATGTACAGCACTCAGTATTTAGTTGGGCCTCCTTTGGCCTGTATTACTGCAGCAATGCGGCGTGGCATGGAGTCGATCAGTCTGTGGCACTGCTCAGGTGTTATGATAGCCCAGGTTGCTCTAATAGTGGCTTTTAGCTCTTCTGAATTGTTGGGTCTGGTGTATTGCATCTTCTTCTTCACAATACCCCATAGATTTTCTATGGGGTTAAGGTCAGGAGAGTTTGCTGGCCAATTAAGAACAGGGATACCATGGTCCTTCAACCAGGTACTGGTAGCTTTGGCACTGTGTGCAGGTGCCAAGTCCTGTTGGAAAATGAAATCTGCATCTCCAAAAAGTTGGTCAGCTGCAGGAAGCATGAAGTGCTCTAAAACTTCCTGGTATGTGGCTGCGTTGACCCTGGACCTCAGAAAACACAATGGACCAACACCAGCAGATGACATGGCACCCCAAACCATCACTGACTGTGGAAACTTTACACTGGACTTCAAGCAACGTGGATGAAGTGCCTCTCTTCTTTTCCTCCAGACTCTGGGACCTTGATTTCCAAAGGAAATGCAAAATTTACTTTCATCAGAGAACATGACTTTGGACCACTCACCAGCAGTCCAGTCCTGTTTCTCTTTAGCCCAGGCAAGACGCTTCTGACGCTGTCTGTGGTTCAAGAGTGGCTTGACACAAGGAATGCGACAGCAGAAACCCATGTCTTTCATACGTCTGTGTGTGGTGGTTCTTGAAGCACTCACTCCAGCTGCAGTCCACTCTTTGTGAATCTCCCCCACATTTTTGAATGGGTTTTGTTTCACAATCCTCTCCAGGGTGCGGTTATCTCTCTTGCTTGTACACTTTTTTCGACCACATCTTTTCCTTCCCTTCGCCTCTCTATTAATGTGCTTGGACACTGAGCTCTGTGAACAGCCAGCCTCTTTAGCGATGACCTTTTGTGTCTTGCCCTCCTTGTGCAAGGTGTCGATGGTCGTCTTTTGGACAACTGTCAAGTCAGCAGTCTTCCCCATGATTGTGTAGCCTATAGAACTAGACTGAAAGACCATTTAAAGGCTTTTGCAGGTGGTTTGAGTTAATTAGCTGATTAGAGTGTGGCACCAGGGGCCATCAATTTTGAACCTTTTCACAATATTCTAATTTTCTGATATGATGAATTTGAGATTTTCATTTGTTGTCATTTGTAATCATCAAAATTAAACAAAATAAACATCTGAAATATATGAGTTTGTATGTAATGTATGAATATAATATACAAGTTTCACTTTTTAAATGGAATTACTGAAATCAATCTACTTTTTCATGATATTCTAATTTTATGACCAGCACCTGTATAATCACTCCAGATTTGTGTTTATCCCTTTAGTTTTGTAGGAAAAATAGACTTTAAAATACCTCAACGTGCGTGTATCCCTTTAGTCATGTACAAAAAAACCAAAACAATTTAAGGTCAGATCGCCATACGCTTAAAAAAACACCAAAAAGTAATTAATTCAATAGTTTTTTCTGTACATGGCTAATGGGATACACACACGTTGAGGTAGTTTAAAGTTTATTTTTCATACAAAACTAACGTGATAAATGGGTATTGACTATGTATGCTGGTCTGACGGGGTATGCTCATCTGACAGAACAACGGTTCCTGTCCTGCACCGTCTGAAGGATCCGACCCGGCAGCTGGTCAGTCTCAGCCTTACCGACTCATCCTTTTATGAGATTAATCTTTCTATTTTGGGTTCAGACTTTTGGACGTATAAATGTGGCGGTAATCGGTTCACGCATCATTTATGACTTTGAGTTTCAGACACTCGTCTTGTTTAATAAAGAGCGTCCTTCACAATCAATTGCACCCAAATGTTCGGCGTTCTTTCACTGTCCCACTGACCTATAGTCCAGATCCTTCCGCTGGTCGGCAGCGACTGTTTTGATGATTATTACAACCCACAGCTCATTTCCACATCTGAAGTTGCTGAAGTAAAGAATGGAAAAACACACACACACACATGCAGAGAGTCAGCAGCACACTTGGTGCAGGTCACTCGGGGCGACAGCCTGCAGAGTTGTGCAGCCAAGCCGAGCTCTGATTGGCTGCGAGGGCAGAAGTGAACAGGACGTCCCAGCCTAGTTTCCACTCTTTAGATGTGTGTGGAAGATACGCAGTGTTCCTGCTGGCCTTTGTGTGGGCGTTTTCTGGGTATGCACGTGTGTGTCCTCGCACAGAACGGCTTTTCTCTGTGTGTGCGGCAGCGAAATGTCCCCGTTCAACCCCAGCGGAGTCTAGGGGCCAACTGGGTTACATAAAGCCTGCTGCTCTGTTGGCCTCACCAGCCGTAAAGCCTGATAGCGCTCTGCTCTGGGCGTGCACGTGCTCGTGCTCGTGCATGTGGGAGTTGCTGTCGGGGAGGACAGAGACCGAAATAAACAAAGAAGCATAAAAATGTTTTCTCTGAGAGGGAAAAAAATGACATTACACTGAAAAAAAAATGATTGAATTATGCTTCAGATTTAGAGCAGAAATTAATTCCTCTGAGAAAAAGACAACAGTGAGAAATCATGTTCAGTAAGAACACGACAACCAGGGCCGAACCAGAGCTGCTAATATCCTGGTTTGGCACAAATTGATGGAGGAAGATGGAGCTGATTGGCCCGTGTGGAGCAGAAGTACCATCCGTGTTTGAACAGGAAACAGGAAGTTGGACTGTCTTTGTCTGACCCTCTGAATCCCTGCAATTCAATTCAGTTTATTTATCGCCAATTCACAACACATCATCTCACGGCACATTATAGATCCAGTTCAACCAGATCATCCAGTTAGATTGATTCAAAGTATTCTATCTAAGGAAAACCAGTTGATTGCATAAACTCTTCAGCAATCCCTCACACTAAGCTTGCTTGTAGCAACAGTGGAGAGGAAAAACTCCCTTTGAACAGGAAGAAACCTCCAGCAGAACCAGGCTCAGTGTGAGCAGCCTTTTGCCCGGACCAATTGAAGGGTTGAGGTAACGGTAAACTAGCTCTACAGGTGTCTCTGTGTTGGAAAGAAACCGTTAGGTAGATTATTTATGAGCAAGTCTTCATGTCAAATGAATAAAAGCCAGCATATCCAGTTTGTCACATTAAAAGCGGAGCCCATAGCTATGTCTAGAAAGAAACAGGAATAAACCCTTAAAAAAGGCCAGGATGGAGTCACAGCCAAACAGGAACAGACCAGATGTAGCTACTATGAGAAAAAGCAGAGAGAGCAGAACGTTAGAGATTGAACTAACAGATTCTGCAGAGTGGGAGAATAGAGATAGAATGAAGCAGAATGATGAAAAAGGGGTCCCTATGTCCTCCAGCAGTCTAAGCCTATAGCAGCAGAACTATAGAGATAGCTCAGGATAACCTGAGCCTCTCTAACTATAAGCTTTATCAAAAAGGAAAGTTTTAAGCCTAGCCTTAAAAGTAGACAGAGTGTCTGCCTCACGGACTAAAACTGGTAGTTGGTTCCACAGGAGAGGAGCCTGAGAACTAAAAGATCTGCCTCCCATTCTACTTTTAGAAATTCTAGGAACCACTAGTAAACCTGCAGATTGAGAGCGAAGTGCTCTGTTAGGAACATAAGGAACAATCAGATCTCTGATATCAGATGGAGCTTGGCCATTTAAGGCTTTATATGTGAGAAGGAGGATTTTAAATTCTATTCTGGATTTAACAGGAAGCCAATGAAGAGAAGCCAGGATAGGAGAGATATGATCTCTCTTTTTCATTTTCATCAGAACTCTGGCTGCAGCATTTTGGATCAGCTGAAGGCTTTTAACTACAGTTTGTGGACTTCCTGATAGTAAAGAATTACAATAGTCCAGCCTTGAAGTAACAAATGCATGGACTAGTTTCTCAGCATCACCCCTGGACAGGAGATTGCTCATTTTTGCAATATTCCTCAGATGAAAGAAGGAAATTCTAGAAACCTCTTTGATCTGGGATTTAAATGACAGGTCCTGATCAAAAATAACACCAAGATTTTTTACTTTATTATCTGAAATCAGTTTAATCCCATCCAAATGAAGTGACTGGCTAATCAGCTTCTTTTTCAGAGACTCTGGTCCAAAGACTATAACTTCTGTTTTGTCTGCATTCAGAAGCAGAAAGTTAAGAGTCATCCAGGTTTTTATGTCTTCAAGACATGCCTGTAATCTATGTAATGGGTTAGCTTCATCTGGATTATAGACAGATATAGCTGGGTATCATCAGCATAACAGTGGAAATTAATCCCATGCTGTCTAATAACTCTACCAATTGGGAGCATGTATAAAGTAAAGAGAATTGGTCCTAGCACTGATCCCTGTGGTACTCCACAGGTAACCCTGGAGCTTCAAGGATTTTTAGATTTCACACAGAAGGTCCATCTTAGAGCCCAGCTTAGAGATTTATCTCTTGCTGATGCTGTGGAATCCCGCCTCCTGCCCTGGAATCACCATAGCAACTCAGCCTTGTTTAGGTCTCAGCTAGCAGCATCACTCTGCAGCTTCTTTTTCTTGTCGAGTGAGTCATGGATTTGTAACAGGGCTCATAGATTCTGGAATTCTGTGCTGCACACTGCAAAAAATTTAAATCTAAATAAACCATTTTTCTTAAAATAATTGGGGGCTTTTTCTGCATATTATCTCATTACCTTATTTTAAGAGTAAAACACTAATTTTATTGGCAAGTAAATACACAAAATTCCTGCTGAAATCTTGCTTCTTATTTCACTAGAGTTTTGCCAATTTTTGTTGGACTTGAAAAGGGGCGGCGGCAAAAAATAATTGCAAAAATACATTAACTTTAAAATGGTGGATGAAAAACTTGGATGGTCGATTTATTCGCGCTTTGTTTCACAGTTTACTGATGAAAAATGAGGGAGAACACAAACATTATCTAATTTATTACTGTATTTTCTTTTCATACTTCGAAATATCTATTTGGACGCATCTCTTCTTATTCTTTTGGGTCCCATCTAAACCCACGGCCCTTAGAATCTTCCTAACTTTCCCCTCTTATTACGGCTGCTGGACTTGAAGGATTTGAAACTCTTGTGCATTTAGAGTTAGATTAATGATCTTTGTCTTCATGTCTTTTAAAACCTTCTGGTTCCAGCTGTTCTCTGCTGAGTGGAACCAGATTCGGTTTAAGTTTACACCTGCTGGAGTTGATCCTCTTCAACCAGTCAGACTAGAGGAGTTTATGTTTGATCCAGACATTAGATGGAAGTCCTTTGATGAGCAGGTAGAGAAACCAGTCAGAATCTGCTCTTTGTTAACGAATGAACATCACTGTTGTGTTAAAACTGATGAAGGAATATTAGTTTAGACAGTTTTAATGAGTTGCTGGGGAAACATCGGACTGGATTATCAAGTGTTTGCCTTGGTTTTAATCCTGAGTGACTCACAAACAACACACACATGGTTTTATGTTGAATTATATCGATGCACCAGCAGGGATTAAAGGATCATCAGGTTCATCCATTTCCTCTCCTCTCATGCTTTATTTCTCACTGATCTGGAGGATATATGTTTGTTTTCATTTTGATAAAACTCAATTTCTCCAAGAAACTTTTGATTAAATAATGTTTAAAGCAAAGTATGGAGCTGCTGTTGATCAGCAAAGGAAGAAAACATTGAATTATATTTAAGATTTAAATGAAGGAAACTAATTTTTCTACTTTTTAACTCCTAGATTTTTGGAAAATATTCTTAAATGAACAGAAATCAATTATTTTACTGGACTGATTCTATCTTATTTTTCAAACATTTAGTTTGGTCATTTTGGCTGCAGATTCTGCTATATTAGTAGATTTCATTAATAAACTGATATATTCCTCTAATCTCTAAGAAATCTCTCTGTATCCGCTAAAAACCAAATCTTTTGACACATTTACTACATCAGATAAATCAATCAAAGTCAGATTCATGTTGCTTGTTTTAAAGCACTAAATAGCTTCATTTCATGGTTTATTAAAATATGTCTGTTTTTATGTGTTAAAGTGCAGATCTGTGTCACACTGCTTTATCTTTATTCATAAATATATTAATGTTCTTTATAATGTAGAGCTGCTCCGGTTAGAGAGGAAGATTCTGCCTAGTGATCACATTCTGTTTAATATTTCTAAACAGAGGCTTCTATTAAATGAGATTTTGATGATTTCTATTTATGTACATTTAGTTAAATGTTTCTATTTTTTTTCTCTGTTTAAAAACTTTTTGTTTTACTTCTTCATACCCCTTTTCAGACAATTTCCTTTAATGGATGTCATTTCTCTGGCTGTTTATACCGACAGGTTTATTAGCTATAAGGTTTGGTTTTTATTTATGTTCAGGTGAATTTAGTTGGTGTGGAAATTTGTGTTTGCTTTAGTTTCACTGCAAAGAAATTACATCTAAATATATCCTTTTTCTCCTTAAAATAAGTCATTTTTTCTTGAATTGAGGAGCTAAATGAGATTCCAGAACAGAGAGGTTATCCATGGCTTTGTGTCTAGAAAGGTTGCAAAGCCACTTCCAAGGTTTTTGGGTTGGGAATCTTTATCCACTCATGGGGAAAACACAGAGCAGGTTAAGTCTACCTAAGCTGCTCCAAAAGCCCATCAAGTCTCATCCAGGAGGTCAGCAGAACCTACAGCTCTGCAGACCTCATCGTGTTAGAGGGGAGGTTCAGGCTGGATAAAACTGGCTCCATCAGACAGTTCAAACCCACAGCAAAACTCAGAGGGCCGTCCTACATGAACCAGAAAATATGGTGGTCATCACCAACACCCAGGAAAATGTTCTCTCTGCGTCTCATTACATCTTAAACTAACGGAGCATTTCAGCAACTAGCCCACAGTTAAACACGGTAGTGGCGGTGTGATGGTCTGGACATGCTTTGCTGCTTCTAGACCTGGAAAACCTCTTATAGTTGGTGAGGCCATGCAGGGGTTGACGTTAAGGATTTTTACCACTTGCCCAAAGGGCAAGTGATTTTAACATTTCATTTGCCCAGAAACAATTTTTACTTGCCCAGTATAATGTTTGATAAATATAGTTCCTAATAATCATTTTTTTATATATATATATATATATATATATATACATATCACGCAGCTTTTTCAAATCACGCGAGAATGTGTACAAAACAACAAAAATGGCGCTGGCAAAGCTTGTGGGTAGGGATGCACGATATAATGGGCCCCCTATCGGTATCGGCCTTAAAACTGAATATCGGACATCGGCCACCCCACCGATATTTAACCCGATATTTGATCTGCTTCTGAGTTTCTAAAGTCTAAAAAAAAAAATAAAAATACTACTTCTTCTTCTTCCTCAAACACTTCTTTTTTACAGACTTAAAAACTTCTAAAGACGAGGGAAAAAATATTGATCCATTAAAATATCCCAATATCTTCCTATGCTGATATATTGCCATTTAAAAACACCATATCAATCTCTTTACTAATGAAATATTGCTATATGTCATCGTTATGCTACGAAATCCCCCGAAAATTCACCAAATGTTGCCATATTTTTATATGTTGATATATTGACGCGGTATCGATCTATTTTACTAACAAAATCTCACAAGAATTGGCAAAACATCACGAGAGTTTGTAACAGAACGATGAAATTTCACGAGATTTTGAAAGTAAAATAGATCGATACCGCGTTTTTATAAATCAATTTGATATCAGCATATGAAAATATATTTGAGTATATTATTTTTCAAAGTGTCAGAAATGGATAACAAAACTGCTATTTTCAATGACTACTTATTTTTGTCCAGCTTTAACATCGGTATCGATATCGGTTATCGGCTACATGAGTTTTAAAAATATCGGCATATCGGATATCGGCCAAAATCCCAATATCGTGCATCCCTACTTGTGGGTCCTTTTTTAAGCGAATGTCGGTAATTTAAATGTAAATTTGAGTGATAAATAATTTTTTTTTGCGATCAATGCACTTGCCCGGCGGGCAAATGCAATTAAATTTGTACTCTCCAGACAATAAAAACTACTTGCCGCGGGCGATCGGGCAATGGTTGCCATGGTCTAGTCAAAGTTTGGGCTGAGAGTTTTTCTATCGCTCCTGCTGGTAGATAAAGTTCAGTATTTATACATGAGAATATTACATTAGATCAATGTAGAGAAGGTTTAATCAGATGTTTCTGTTTTCTGCCTGAGCCCCGACGTTCTTCAGGGATACAAGGAGGTTCAATTCAGCCCAACTCTGCCGGGTTTCAGCCAAACACAGACTGTCCTCAATCCCAACACGTCCCAGTAACATCTGCTTCCTGCGGCGCCTGCACTATTCAGCGTCCCTGGATTTTAGGAAGGACAGTTCCAGTGCTGATCTCGGTTTAGCCTTTCCTTTTGTCTTGCGTCCAGCCTGTGGGGATGTCTGACATTAATTATGTGCTAACATCCACGCTGCTGTTGTTTTTATACATCATCTAATGACAAACGCCTCGTGGCGCCGAGCTCCGCTCCTTCGAAGGATCTCGCCTGCAGCGTTGGATTCCGACACTTAGGATATTCAATCTGACACCCGGCGCGGGGCTGATTTACCCGGAGAGGCTTTCATTGACCCACTAATCTGTTCCTGGAACACCGGGCCGGGTGTGATACCCAGAAGCCACTGGGAGACGCCTCCTTTTGGGTTTCTGGGGAATAGAGGAGAAATTTTCGGCTTGCTGCATGTTTCTCTCGCCTCGTTCAGCCGTCCTGGACAGAAGAAGCTGTTCTCCATCCCTCTGTGGAGGATTTACTGAACTTCTGCTGTTATTTCTGGAATAAGATACTGTCTGAACACTCAGATCAGAGATGTTTCTAAATTTAAAATGAGGGCAGAAAGTTTTAGTCTCTTTAAACATTTAACCTTTGATGTCAAGTTAGAGGATGTTTGATAAAAATAAAGACCAAACTACAACAGAAAAAGGTCCAATGATCTTTGACCCACTGGTCTTTCCAGCTTCGCCTCGCCTTGATGAAGTCTAGATGTTTGCTTCTGCTGAGGTTTGGACTTTGACTCGACCGTTGCAGCACTTTTCTTCTTTCCTAAGTTTGTTAGAAATTATAAGAAAAAAGGCAGCTGGAAAGATAAAAGGTTTGATGGATTCAAGTTTAAGATGTTGAAAAGTTCTGCCTGGTTTCAGTCGTTGCTTCCTAGAGAAACCTGCTAGTTCCTCAAAGATCATACCTTCCTGGACTTGCCTGACATGCAATCTGCTAGAACTGTGCAGCACTCACAGCTGGGTCAGTGTGGCGCTGTTAAACGGCTAATGCAATGAAATCCCACCCAGAACCGATCTGCTGAAGCTCTGAGTTACTGTCAGTTATTGATTTGAGTCTGTAGTTAGGAACAAAGTATTCAATTATTCAGAGGTGTTCCAGGCACCTGCCACCAGGGGGAGTCCCAGGACACGCTGGATGAAAATGAGCTTAAATGAAACAAAATTAGTGTGTCTGTAGAGGGGCATGCTTCGGAGGTGCAGCGGTTAGCGTGCACGACCTGCGTAAGGAGGCCGTAATCCTCAATGTGGTCCTTTGCCTCATGTCTCCCCCCCTCTCATTCCTGTTAACATACTGTCAAACAAACGAGTCATTAGTGCCGTAAAAATGCAAAAAAAAATAATTAGTCCAGTAAGTATAGTAAGTTAGCCAACATTTCTTTCTTAGTAAGGTAACAAAGTATTTGTACTTTGTTATTTGACGCCTCTGTTCAGGATGACATCAGCTGACCTCTATGATGGAAACTCAGAGATGCTGTCCGTCCGAAGCGGAGCGTTCAGCTGCCTGTAAATCAGAGTGATCTGTAAAACAAGCCCAGGCCATCACCCCTCCTCTACCGTACACCCTGCTGGTTCAGTCCAAACATATTTCAGGTCATTTTTACAGGAAAGGTGGTTTGCTGTGATCTGAGCCGATGATCCAGCCCGACATCCTCATCACTCAGCTGCCGCTTCTAAAACGGTCCTGCTCTCGTGACGCCGCATGGGGACGCCCTCCCACGCCTCGTCTTCTGCTGTCACATCGCATTAAAATGCTGCTTCCTGCTGAAGTGGCCTTCAGCCAAATCCAGAACCATTACGGCTCCACAGGTGGTCCTCTGTCTGCCGGCCCCCGCATCCCACCAAGGATTTTATCAGTGGCAGAAATGACATAAAAGATTAAAGCTGCTTTCCATTGTTTAAAGAGTGCAGATACTTTTTCCCCTGATTACTGCTATAATTGGAACATCGTTAGACCTTGAAATGACCTCTAGATGCGTCTTTTTCTGGTCAACATGTGCTTAACACACTTTATAAGATTAAACAAAATCTGAGACGTTTTATCTGTTATTCATAGAGAAACCTAAAAATCTAAGAACAAAATGTTTGGAAAGCGCCGTAGAAACAGAGCCAATCATCAGCTGCTGGCGGGACAGAGCGAATAAAGACAACCCGTTTCTAATTTCTGCCGCCATCTTCGGTGACCATCAATTACTTCACAATATTGCCCCCATTAGACTGAAGGATGTATTTATACATAAAGTTTTTGGAAGCAGATATAAGAACGTCGACATTGGTTTATGATCAAGTTCCGGAGGTAAAGAAGGAGAATCATTTAGGGGTAAACGTCTTGCAGATGTTTCCTGCGTGCTAGCATAACCTGGTCCTCCAGTATAATTAATAATGCCGAGTTATTAAATCCTTCAAAGCGACATTTTCCACACGGTCGGATTTAGGAAATGTGGGGCCCTGGGCAAAGACAGGCAGGGGGCCCCTTTGAACTGAGAACACATCAAACAGCCCCATTCTCCAGATAGATAAATGTTACTAGAATAGACATCCATTATCTGTTCTAGGTTGTGTCCCTCTCTTCTTGTCCCTTTTCTTCTTGTTTTCCTCTCTATGTTTTGTACTCAGCTGACTTTTCATGCTGTCTCTAAAGGAATGAAAGATTTTTTCCAAGCACTAAGCTCACTTAGCTGATTGCTCCTTCCTGTGTTTCCAAAAAGGCCAAAGTAAATAACCCAGTCCTTCTTTTCACTGTAGACAAGCCATGATCTGCTTATCTGTTCTCCATTTTTCATTTGGATGAAATAATAGCTGCATGAATCATGACAGCAGACAAGATAGAGGAGAGCAGGAGGCGGGGTTACCAATCTACTTGCTCTGGAGAGCAGAGTTCGCTGCTTTTAGATGTTGTCTCCAAAGTCTCCAGTAGCAGAAAAAAGTCTCTAGATTTGGCGCTAGGAGCTTTTTAGAAATCAAAGTGCTAGAGGGGTCTGAAAAGTGGCTAAATATAGCGACTAAAGCGCTAAGTTGGCAACACTGCTCTTTGCATGGTTTGTTTTCAAATGGTTTGCTGCTGTCTGTTTGGACCTTTCTGAACATGTGCAGCAAATGGACTGATCCAATATGGTGGACACTGGAGGGGGGGGCTGAGACACACTTAATATTATCAGCGTTCTGATGACATTTTAGCCAAAGGGTTTTTATGAAAAACATAATAAATGTGCAGAAATAAGGAATAGTCTTATCAACCATACATGGAAACAGAGTTTTATGGGGCCCCCAGGAACTTGGGGCCCTAAGCAGCTGCCTAGTATTTATTAAAGGTAAATTCCCCCCCTGCATGTGACAGTGATGCTAAAGCAGGATGTTGTTGTCAGCTTTAACAGCAATGCTGGCGATCAGTGCTTCATATCTGAACCTTATTTCTCAGTAATGTTTAAATCTTGTTCCAAAAGCTCTTTGTTCTGTTTTCCTTCGTCTCTGAGGCTAAAACTGGAGGCGATCACTAATCCTCTTCCTGTCTGCTTCCAGCCTGTGTGGCATCGTTCCGGGGCTCAGCAGCGTCCTTCTTCCTCGGATGAACCCGTTTGTCCTGATTAACCTGGCTGGAGCGTTCTCCCTCTGCGTCACCTACATGCTCATAGAAATCAAGTGAGGACAGGATTCTGATGGGCGGAGTCTAAAATGTTCCCCTCAGGCTGAAGAACGGTTGATGATGATGATGATGGTGGTGGTGTCAGCTGTTCTGACGAAGGCTCTGTGTTTTTGTTCAGTAACTACAACGCTGTGGACACGGCGTCGGCCGTCGCCATCGCCCTCATGACCTTCGGCACCATGTATCCGATGAGCGTGTACAGCGGCAAAGTGCTGCTGCAGGTCAGAGCGCCGTCGCTGCTCTTGTTTGTGCCTCAGGAGGCTGCAGCCTGATCATTAATGTCCTCCTGTGTCTCCTCCACAGACCACGCCGTCGCACGTCATCGGACAGCTGGACAAGATCCTCAGAGAGGTGAGCTGATTCTCAGAGACCGATCCGCTGTGTCTTAGATTTCTGGGTTTTTCCTAATCAGCTGTTAGCCACGTTATAGCAGGAAACTAAACGGCTAAAGTCGCTTTAAGGGATTCTATCCTGAAGTTTACAGAAACTGTTAAGGTTAGGCTTAAAACTTTCCTTTTTGATAAAGCTTCTAGTTAGAGTGGCTCAGGTTATCCTGATCTATCTCTATAGTTCTGCTGCTATAGGCTTAGACTGCTGGAGGACATAGGGACCCCTTTTTCATCATTCTGCTTCATTCTATCTCTATTCTCCCACTCTGCAGAATCTGTTAGTTCAATCTCTAACGTTCTGCTCTCTCTGCTTTTTCTCATAGTAGCTTCATCTGGTCTGTTCCTGTTTGGCTGTGACTCCATCCTGGAGAGAAATATCAGCTGTGCTGCTGCCATCAACACCTTTGTTTCTAGATGTTGGAGCTTGGCCTGTTTTCCAGTGTAGTCCTGTTTCTCTGACTGTGACTAACTGGATGTGCTCTCTTCATCCTCTGACATGGGAGCTGGCTCGGAGCTCGTCTGCCTGGCTGTGTGTTTCCTGGACGGGGCCGCCTGTGGAGCTGTTTGACAGTTGCCTTTCGTATCTATGCTTCTTTTTCTATGTCTGCTTCTGTCTCCTTGAACCCCAGTGGGCCTCAGCAGATGGCCGCTCACACTGAGCCTGGTTCTGCTGGAGGTTTCTTCCTGTTCAAAGGGAGTTTTTCCTCTCCACTGTCGCTACAAGCATGCTTAGTGTGAGGGATTGCTGAAGAGTCAATGAGTCGATGCAATCAGCTGGTTTTCTTTAGATAGAAAACTTTGAATCAATCTGACTGGATGATCTGGTGAACTGGAAAGTGACCTGAGATGACTTGATGTGAATTGGAGCTGTAGAAATACACTGAATAGAATAGAATCATTATGAGTTGGAGGCACGCTTTAAAAGCAAAAAGCTTCATCAAGTCAGGCAGGAGTTTTCAGAAACGGTCCAGCAGGAGCAGCCGCCATCATTCTGCAGAGGAGAAGGTCGTCCAGCGCCTCAGACTGCGGCCATCTGAGCAGATTCAGTCTGATGTTGGCGAGGGAAGCTGTGCAGCTCTATCTCAGATGCTTCATGCCTTCTACGTTAGCAGGTCAAAGGTCATGGCCATGAGGAAAGATTCTTTAGAAGTTCTCTAAAGTGACGGACTCAATCAGGAAAGGATTATTGTGTTCAGGTGGCCTAGTCAAAGTCTAAAGCCACCTGATTTAATGCTGTAGTGGCCCCGCCCCTTCAGACAGCTGTGCAGAAAAAAAAAAATCATCAAATCTTAACTGATTTAGAAAAACAAAGAGGTGGAGCGATATTCCTCCAGCAGCATGAAAAAGTCCTTTCACTGGTCATTAGTGACACGCTGGTATGATGTCATGTCCTGATTTATGACGCATAGACAAGAATATTTTGTTATTCAGTATTAGAGGTGAGGTCTTCTGTCCCTCTCTTCAGCCAGGCCAACAATTCCCTCTAACGACCCCCCTTTCAGAGACATAGACAGGTATGGGGCATTGCAGGCTAACAAAGAAGCCAAACGACCCCCATTCCAAAGGGGGGGGGACCCGTTCATCCGTTTCTATTTGCATGTTTTCTAAACTAAAACCAGGCTTTGTTGGGCTGCTGGATAAAACCTGGAACTAAACGCTATTTCTGACATTTTGGATTGAAAAACTTCCTGGATGGAAGAGAAACGTCTTCAGACTTGGAAACAAAGTCCAGTGGATTGTTTTAACTTTTAGGAATGACTTTGACCTGGATAACTGAGAATACAGCGTTAGAAGAAGCAATAAAAAACAATAAACTTGATAAAAGACTGAACGGTTTATTAGAATAATATGCAGCTGATTAGCATTAAGCATAGAAACACCAACAGAGTTTTTAGGAGAATAAAAACAGCCCAGTTTAGAGCGCAGACTTTAAGGAGGCTGATCTTTTTCATGACTTCCTTCCCATTCGGTCCTCTGGTGTCTAACAGACTCCAGAAACCGTTTTTCCTGCTAACAGATGCGCTGTCCTGCTGTCATGCTCATCTGGACGCCAAGCTGGGATGAGTTTATTTAAGGTGGTAAAGTTTTGGATCCCTGCTGACTGTTGGGTTCTGTTTGTGTCCATCAGGTTTCCACTCTGGACGGGGTTCTGGAGGTCCGAAACGAGCACTTCTGGACCCTCGGATTTGGATCTTTGGTGAGGTTCTGAATGCTGCTTGTCCTTCCCGGTAGTTTTCTGTGCTTCGTCGTTCTTGATCAGGGCAGGAATGTGCTGATCCAGGCGAGATGAGGGAGCGGGTCACTCATGCGGGGCTTCCCTCTGCGGTGAGGAGACGCTAACCGAGTTCAGAGGTCGTGATCCAGACGCAGCCAAAGGTCCGATTACTCTGGAGGAGCTTTCCCTACATCAGGGGTTTAAACTTCCTGCTAATCAGCTGAGCTGTGACAGAGTTAGACTCTTAATTTGAAGAGTTCCAGTGAGCATTTCCTCTGGAATTAAATTAGTTTGAGTTCATCAGGGTTTCAACTGGTAATTAAAATTAAAAGTCATTAAATTAGTATTTTTTAAATGAACTGACGTAGTTTTTAGACGTACAGCGTGAGCAGGTAGATCGCATCAGAGCGTTGGTCATGGTCGACATGGTGAGCTGGGAACTCGCACTGTACCATGAAACCCCTGGATTAGAGTGAATCTGTTTAATTTTTTATCTTTTTTTTTTGTCTAGTTTTCCTTTAATTAACGTTTCTGAAAATAATAAAAAAAAAAGTTTTATTTTTCCCTTTATTTTGAAATCTAAAATTAGAAATAAAAGTGTAGAAATAATTAAATGAAATCTTGCCGTTTTCTGCTTCTTTGAACTCTAAAACTTATTCTTTAAATAAAAGGTTAAAAACAGGAAATAAATGTAAAAAATATTCATCTTAGCAGAAATTGTTAAAGATTGACGCATTTTAAGCTTTATAAAATAAGTTGTATAAAATAAAAATAGGTTTTTCTCTATTTCTTATTTAAATGATTGTGTTTTCTTACTAAGTTTGGTTTTGTTTTGTTTTTTTTAAGCATTTAATTATTTTATAAAAACTTAACTCTGCTCTTTTTTGCTGGTTTATTTTACAATAAAACAGAAAGTTAGAAATTGTTGATTGACTGGTTGCTACGGTGATTATTGGCCCAGATCAGGTCTCTTTGTGCTCAGTGAGAGAAACATAGATGGTGTTTTCTAGACCTGCAGAAATATGACGGAGGTTAATGTTCTGTGATTGGACAGATGATTGGCTGTCCTACACAGGAAGGAGGTAAAAAAAAACACCTCTATATAAACGAGATGAAAGCTATATAAATATTAAATCATAGATATCAGTGGTGGGCAGTCAGGGCCTTCCTGCTAACCTAAACTTTTATTTTCTACTTCCCAACTGTATTAATTTATTCCAAACAGTCCGTTCTAATGATTTTGCAGCATTTCTCTTAGCTGAGCTGCTTCCATTACATTTATCTGGTTGTTATATTTTTTGTCCAATCAGATTTCAGGCTTAGTCTGTTGCCATGCCGATCAAATCGGCCCAGCGCCTTCAGAATCAGTAATGAATGATATTACCTTAACAATATTAATGAGGGACGTTTTATCAACCAATCAGATCTCAGGTTTGCCCAGAGGGCCAGCTAGAGGGCGGGCCTTATGTCGGCGTTTTCTGTCCTCTGATTGGTCGGTTAGAGCTAAATGTTTACAGCCAAGTTAAGCTAGCCACAGTCTTTGTTCAAAGTGTTTCTGGCCTCAATTGGCTGATAAAAAATGGAGACACTAAGACCTCCTGCACAAACACACAAGGATGGATTCAGTTTATAAATAATCCGGTGAATGTAAAACATTTTGTTTTCATGGTTTATGCTCTTTTTTATCTGGTAATTAGATGCATATTGAACGTAAATGTGGTTACTATTGGCGGTTCTGTTATTAAAGTGCACACAAGTCCACATGTATGGCACCATATGAACTGTCCACCACTGATAGTTTGAGCTTCAGTGAGCAGCCATTGTTAAAAAAAGCAATAAAATGAGTTGATTCAGGTAAAATTTCAGCTGTTTGAGCTTTAAATGATGCAGAAATCGTTCCTGATCTGTTAATTGTTGATGTTTTAATGTTTTAACAGCTTCATAAGGAAAACCGAAATAAGAAAGTAGAGATAAAGGATCCAGAACAGAGCTGCTGTAGGTCAGAGTGGACGCCATCTTTGCTCCCTCCTGTCCTCTGAGGCGCAGTGCCTCCCTCTGCCTGCAGGTGGCGCAGCCTGCCATGTTTACCTTTGTTGATGCTGTTGTTATCGTTTTCCTGAGCTATCGATGCCCCAGTAGTGCTTGTTGATGTCATGTGTGGATGTTTCTGCTCGCTGTTGGCCCACCGCTAACGGAGCAGCTGTCCAAACCAATTTGACCCCCCTGACTGCACCCGAGCCCCCGGGGCCCCGCTGGCTCTGTGTGTGTTTGTGAGTGTGACCCTGTCCTTTCGCCGCCTGAATGTTGCCATGAGGAGAGAGAAGTGGGAACAAAGACGAGCGTTTAGTGAGTTTAAGGTCACATCCTGACGTTTAAGGTCTCATTTTTTCCTGCTTCAGCCTTAATATTTGTGTTTTCTAACGCTAACAGGCGTCTGTGTGAATATTGTGGTTTGTTTCTCTCCCCTCTGTGCTCCAGGCTGGCTCCGCCCACGTCCGCATCCGCAGAGACGCCAACGAGCAGCTGGTTCTGGCCCACGTCACTAACCGGCTCCTGCCGCTCGTCTCCACGCTGACCGTTCAGATCTTTAAGGACGACTGGACCCGGCCCCTGCTGAGCGGCGTGCTCTCCTCCCCGGCCGTCACGCCTCCCGCCGAGGCCTACGCCTCCTCTTTCCCCTCTGCTCCAGGAGGAGGAGACTTCGACCCGCTGACCTCCACGCCCTCCAAACCCACCAGCCCGCCTCCAGAGTTCTCCTTCGACACGCCGGGCCGGAACGTGCAGGCGCTGGTCCTCCCGGCTCCGGGGCCGTACGGAGGGATGGGGCCCGCCTACGGGGCGCCGCCGTACGCGGGCCTCCTCGGCCAGGGCCTGCCACGGCCCCGGGAGGGGCAGGGTCTGGGGCCCAGATTTGGACTCCCCTCATCTCAGAGCTACAGGACTGCCTTTTTAGGCTCAACAGCGCCGCTCCGGTTTGGAACCAGCAACCCCGTCCACCCTCAGTCCCAGTACAGACATTACCACCCCTGAGTGAGAACAAACTGCTGAGTCTTTACGGTAGACGGTCGGTGGCCATAAAAACCAGCCCATATTTATTCAGAGGAAACGGGGCCAAGAACATTTAGCTTGATATTAGCTTTATTTGGGAACATGCTAATGGGAAGGACTGGGAGCTCTGGTTGTACGACAGAGAAACCAAACTGGGTTTGACTGTAACGTTGGAAACATTGATGAAAAACCTGCAATGAAATTAAATTTTTTTGTTTTGAATGAAGTGATGAAGACCTCCCATGGTGCCGCTGTCTGACCAAGGAAGAATAACGGTATAAAAAAACAGGATAAAAAAAGGAAAATGTTGCATTAAAGGAGCCTTTGAATATCCAGTAAATGCCTCACGCTGCGTTCAAAGGCTTTCAGATTAAATCACTTCGCCTTATGTCTGATTTCTGGGTTCGACACTTTTGTTAGTAGATCTAAAACATTTTCCATATTTATCATTTTAAGATCACATAAACAGAGTTATGTGGTTTATGTGCCAAACAGGACAGCGGCTCCCAACAGAAGTCTGGAAAAAAGAAAGATCCAAAGTCCAGATCTGGTTTGAGTCGTGTTCAGAATACAAAATGAACGCTGAAGGTTATTAAAGCAGGAGGTAAAGCTTCATGAGCTAAACTAAAGGATGGAGAAATGATTTAAAGATGAACACCTGATGTGAAAAACTAAAATTTAACATTAAAATCTATTTAAACTGTGTTGACATAGAAATAAATGGCAAAAAAGAACAGTTTGGACTTTAGCAGAAATACACCCACAGAATTGATCGTTCCCCTCATTTAAAGCCGTAGGGAAGCGGCTGTTCCAACCGTTGCATTTCTGAATTCTCCCGAGTGGTGCCCGACTTTACACGAGTGAATAAAGTGAATGTGATTGGTCGATTATCAAGGGGGCGGGATTGTTGTGGCATAAGGTTCACAAGCAAGTTTGGTTGTGGCCGGTTTGTCGGAAGCATCGTTAGCAACTTAGTGCTAGCAGGTTCCCAATGGGAAATTCCATTGGGACCAAGTAGCACTAAATTGGTGACTTAGAAACGACGCTGTCAAGGAACGCTATGGACAGCGGAAACATGCAAGAGGAGGAGAGTTTAGTGTCGCAGGTCGTGGATGAGTCTCCTCCGTCTCCTTTCCATGGAGCGCTCACAGAGTATTGGGTCAAAAGTTCTCTTTTCTCTTGCTGTTGTTCAATAAAAGTTTTCAAATCATTTAAGGCGAGAATATTATACTTTTAAACATCTTTATATGGCCCATCTACTGGTGTAATGCGTAAATTAAAAAGAAACGTTCCGAAGTTGAGAGGACCGCAGCAACCAGCAGCGCTCCAAGGCTATGGTCATACCTGGCTAGAACATGAGTCTCGCGTTCTAGTGACTTTAGAAACGGTCAACAATTCGCTCTCCAACTATCCACCTGTAACGGTCACCACTGCTCTGCGAAGATTCTTATTTCAACCGTGGCGTATATTAGCTGCGACATTTGAATCAAGATGCTATGACCGAAAACATTTGACAGATGAGCGTTGATATATGATTGGCCGAATTTAGGTGTTCAGGCTGACGTAGAACTAACTGGCCTGCAGAAGATAACGGAAAAAAAAACACAGATTTTAAGACAGGATTTTTTTCCCCCTAAATTCTGGGACAATAAAGAGTAAATTTATATCCATGTTTAAGCCAGAATGATTTGACATATAAATATGAGTTCCCTACGACTTTAAAGAAAAAATCCCTCACTGTTCACAGAAATTAGTGAAAACTGATAAAATTGAAAATTCTATAAAAATGGTCCTGGACTAAAACTGATGGTTGATTCCTGTTGATAGTCAGCCCTCTGCTCCTCAGGCTGCCTTTTCTGTTTCAGCTCCTTCCAGAGACGCTCAGTAGGATGGAGGTCAGGGCTCCTAGGGGCCCCTTCAGAACAGTCCAGAGTTTTCATCTCGTCTGTTTCTATGTTCTTTGTTTTGGCTCCTGATCCTGTGGAAGACCCCTGACCTGCTGCCACCAAGCTTTCTGACACCGCAGCACGTTTCTCGCTACCATCCGGTCTGGTTCCATCAATGGTTCTGTCAGGGTTTAGTTGTGGTTTAGGACCCAAAAAGTAAACAAAGGCAGGAATGCAAAAATCCAACTAATAATCAAAAGCAAACCAGAACTATGGAGACATCTGGGGAAACCAAACACGAGGAGCCAGGGAGAGACGAGGCAGGTGGAGGACAGCAAAGACAAGGAACCAACAAAGAGTGAGAGCAGAGGGAGAGCATATATAGCTGACTGAGATAAAGGGAGCGCTAACGAGCTGACAAGGAGCAGGTGTGAGAGGAGACAACGAGGGAGCCAAGGGGAAAGGAACACACACAAGAGGACAACAGAGAAACATGAGAAGTTACATAAATCTAGAAATAAAAACAAAAAAGGAATTAAACCAATAAAACTAGAAAGCATAGAGCAAAGTAAAGAACAGCAGAAACAAAACCACAAAACCTCGCTCGTCTCCCATTAAGTCCACTTTGTCTCCATGACAGATGCTGTGACCCGACTCTGATCTTCCTTCAGCTCCAAGTTCTCCTTTAAATGAGGGAGACCAGCTGAATTAGATCTGATACTTTAAGTGAAATACTTGGTTTAATTTGTTAAAAAATATTCTTAGACACATTAAAGCAGCTTTTTCATCATCGTAATGATCCACGTTTTATTTTCAAGCTCTGGGATATTAATATGAAATAGATTAGACAACTGGGCGGGGATTTATGTTATATCTGATCTTTTCTGATACATGAAGATCTATAGGCTCCGGTTGGCTGAGCTTTTGATTGGACCCAATGAAGGTCAGATCAAAGGGAGACTATCCAACTTCGCTTAAGGTTGAAGTTGACGTTATTTATTTCAGAAGGAGCTGAATGTCCACCAGGGGGCCCCGGTGAGTTCAGGGTGTGACCGAAGAGTCGGACCATCATCCCAGACTCAGTCAACACTTTAATTTATCTGCTCTGTTTTTTATCTGGTGACTAATCCTTCCCTGAATATCTGGGAATTAAGATCCCTGTATTTTCTCTGGAATTTCATTGGAGGCTGCTTCTTGGAAAACACACATGCAGGATGCTCACAAATTATTAAAAATATATATTATTATCCTTTAACACATAGGAAGAAATGCTATGTGGACATTAAAAATGTAAATATGATCATTTTGGCTACTGTTAGAAGGTTTCTAAGCAGATACTGACTGTTGGGAATCATCAACATCAGAGCCTCCAAAAAATCCAGTTAAATGTTAATTTATCCAGTCGAATCATGTTTCTGTGCAACAGTGCAGCTGAGCTGTGGAGCCTCAGAGAGAGCAGACGCTCCTGGTCTTAAAGGAAAAGTACTTCTGAAAGTTCTTTAAATCTGAAATTATTCCATCCTGTTCAATAAATGTTTTAATTCAGAGTAATTTTCATGTGAATGTGCTTTACTGGAGGCATCCATGTTTGTCAAAGAACACTACTGCCACCTACTGGTTAGTGACATTGTCACGGTGCGGTATCGGCTGTTGATCAAGTCCCAGTGCTGTATCTGGTGTTTGTCACAACGCGCTATTATCCAAGTCATCTTGAAAACATTCTTCTTCCAAATGTTGGCTACATATTACGGGTTTTTTCTCTGGCCAGAAGTTCGATGGCAAATCCTCCCTCTTCAAGTTGGCGATCCAACGACCAACCCGTCCGTGGAGGATCAGGAATCAGAAAGGTGGAATAACTCTTTTTTCACTTTTACCCGATGTATTCCAGCATCCAGCTGCCATGCACGTGGGCATTGTCAGTTTCACTATAGCTCTGGTGAATTTCAATGGTGAAGTCCTCTGGAAATCCCCACCCCCTTTACAGGAGAACAGAAGACCTCACCTATTCAGCCAGGCCAACTATTCCCTTTAACGATCCCCCTTTCAGAGACGTAGACAGGTATGGGGCATTAGAGGTTAAAGGGCCGATTATGCTCAGAAACCAGGTTGTCTGCATGTGTTTCGCAGTGAATGCAAATATGCCCCGCCCCCTTCCACAAACACTTGGCTGCTCCTCTCCAAAATTTTAGGTGACCACAGACAGGAGGCCTCTGATTGGTCAAATCTACATCTGCTCTACTCTATGCATATTTCCTGTTTGGTTCCTTACCGGTTTGTTTTGTTTGTATGAAAACGACTCATGAAGATGGAGCAGCTAGCAGAGCGAGGTGCGTGAGAACGCTGGGACCCTTTTTCCACCTGGATCCCCGCTCTTTTTGGCCCTCATGTCCCTCCGTTGTCGTTCAAACTTGCCTCCACTTCCTCACCGTCGCCTCGGCCGTATCTAGACCCACAGCTAATTCCTGATTGGCCCTCTGGCATTGTGGCGTGGAATAACATAGCGCAGACCACGCTTCCAAGCTCACTGAGACCCACTGCTGCCGGACGATAACAGGCCTTAACAAAGAAGCCTAATGACCCCCATTCCAAAGGGGGGGACCCGTTCATCCGTTTCTATTTGCATGTTTTCTAAACTAAAACCAGGCTTTGTTGGGCTGCTGGATAAAACCTGGAACTAAACGCTATTTCTGACATTTTGAATTGAAAAATCTTCCTGGATGGAAGAGAAACGTCTTCAAACTTGGAAACAAAGTCCAGTAGATTTATTTATTTTTTTTTTTAGCTTTTTTGGAATGACTGTAACCTTGATGACTGAAAATCTTCCCCAGCAGATCTCAGGGATTCTCCGTGTTTCCTGACCCAGAATGCTTTGCGGTTATCAGCTGATCGGACCCCAGAATGCTTTGCGTTTATCAGCTGATCGGACCACATGAAGCCCCGCTCTCTGACCATCAGCCATTAAACAGGAAGTCATTAGTGTCTGTGGCACATAAAGGATTTAAATTATTTTTATCAATTGCAGGCATAAATAATTTAAGTATTTAATCTAGAAAAATCCATAATAATTATTAAGAAACAACTAAATACATGAGCTGCAGCCTTTTATGTTTTTCTTATTTACTTCCAGCTGTTTAGGTCGGTGCTTCCTGACCAGCAGAATGAATAATCGATAATCAGTGTCAACAGTTCTGATAATGTGACACTGGTGAGCGTTGCAAACAATCAGCCTTAGTTGACTGTTTACCACTGGTTTTTATTTTTCTACAACAACTCTGCTAGGGATGCAGCACAACACTTCAGTAAACGCAACAGCCTTATCACTCAGGGTGGAACTCACGTGCCCTCAACACCCCCCCCAAAACAACATGAACTGAAGCAAATACCAACAATAAACAACATGAGCAACAACCAAACAGAATAACAAGGAAATAAACAAGCAAACAAACCAAAACAGTGCCCCATAATGCACCTCTTCGTCCCGCCGCTACATTATGTTGAGATCATTTCATATGAAATTAGCAGCGCTCTGCACTCTGAAGCGTCCCTCCCCTTGTGCCTGTTCTCTGTCTCACTGACTGGACTCATAATCCAGGAGTTTTATAACGACAATAAGCTGGAAACTGCCTTTTTGATGATTATGCTTTGAGCTGTTCACTATATTTGGATTTTTACTGAGCTTTAACCCTGTTTAATGCGTTTTCTCAACACAACATTAGTGAGTTGAAACCTGTCGTTCATATGGTGATGGAATCCATTCTTTGGGATAAAGTATTGATCCATCTAAAGGATGCAAGACTGGCTGTCAGTTGAGGACCTAGAGAAACTGATTTCTGTCGCTAAAAGCAGAGCTGGCATTACTTAGAACCAAGGGACTGATGTCTGCTGGGCTCCCTGTTAACCAGAGGCCTGTTTTATTGGGTCAATGAAGGTGAGAAGAACAGCTTCAAATTTCCAGGTTCATTAGTCTGGTGACCCTGCTGCTACGCAGCCCCGCTCGCGTGATAATATCCAACAAACCCTCGCTGCCTGGCAGGAAGCTGCCATTATTTTGTGCCTCAAGAGTCACATGACTGAGTCAGCAGCCAGTTGTCCGGAACTGAACCTCCTTTCTTCCAGAAACTATTCTGATTAGTGATTTTTAGGGTGTTGCCGAGGTAACGGGGAGGTTCTGAGTTCTAAAGGCCAGATAACTGCTGACCCGATTCCTGAAACCAGCCTTGGAGATAAAACCCTCTCATTGGTTGACTGGTTGACTCTTCATTTGCTGGTGGAGATTCTCAGTCATCAAGGTCATATTCAATCCAAAAAGTGAGCGGAGGTGGTGTATGTAATTCAATGCACTGAGGAATGCTCTGATCTTTATATTGGAGATCTATATATATATTTCTGGATGGGGCTGCCTTTTACAGTTGCCTTTTGTATCTATGCTTCTTTTTCTATGTCTGCTTCTGTCTCCTTGAACCCCAGTGGGCCTCAGCAGATGGCCGCTCACACTGAGCCTGGTTTTGCTGGAGGTTTCTTCCTGTTCAAAGGGAGTTTTTCCTCTCCACTGTCGCTACAAGCATGCTTAGTGTGAGGGATTGCTGAAGAGTCAATGAGTCGATGCAATCAGCTGGTTTTCCTTAGATAGAAACTTTGAATCAATCTGACTGGATGATCTGGTGAACTGGAAAGTGACCTGAGATGACTTGATGTGAATTGGAGCTATAGAAATAAACTGAATAGAATTCAAATTGACACCTTAGATATGAGACTCGGAGAGGAAACTATCGCTGACTGATCTGCTGCTGAACTAAATCTGATAAAAATTCAAATGTTTTAAAACAACCAGACATCCAGAATTTCATGAAATATCCTCATAAGTGTCCAAAAGGATTTATTCTACATGTTTTATTACATCACAGAAAATATTCAAACGAAGGTGTTCAGAAAAAATAAAGGTTTCAATGCTTGAGTTGAATTTTTGCCTCAGTTTTAATATCATGTAACATAAAACATCAACATCATCATCATCATCAGTGAGTCTGTTTAAGTGCCCCATCTGAAGAATTTCATTTCCTCTCCCAAAGAGGATAATCCGTCCTCTGTTTTTGTTGTGAGGCTTTCAGATGAGATTTTGAACAAACAGAGCAGTATTTTCCCCTCAAAGCTTAACCTTAAGCCTCTGAAATGAAAATAAAAACCGAGCCGTGGCGTTTTCAGGCTGGGGTGGGTTTCACCTGCTTGGTGCTCATCAGACAGCAGAGTCTCAGCAGAAAAAGGAACTTCTCTGGGCTTTCAGTCGGTCACACCAGCAGAGCAATCACAACAGGGGAAATTACATTTGTACAAATGAGGATCCGCAGTGGCGGTTCTAGACCAAATGTTCCAGGGGGGCAGGGTGGGGCCACCGTGTTTTCATGGGGGAACCAAAAAGTTAGCCTCGTGAGACCATCCTGATCTCGCGAGCTTTCAAGGTTTCACTGGCTGATCAGTCTGGAGACTTTCGTTAAAGAAAATTTGGAGCCGTTCACCAAACGAACGTCCAATCAGCGTTGGCTTTGAGGCGGGTTGAGGTGTGACGCAGCGAGAAGCGCGACAGTTCAGTCTAAAGAACATGGCAGCTTCAGCCGATGAAACTAGCGTTAGCGTGGCTATCGAGCAAGTTTTATCGGAATTACAGAGTATTTCTTCACTGAAAGAAGAGCAAAACACTGCTCTGGAGGCTTTTCTCAGAGGAAAAGATGTTTTTGCTCTTCTCCCGACTGGTTTCAGCAAGACTTTGATCTATCAATTGGCTCCTCTTCGTCGTCACTCTGTTAGTACGTCATATGCTTCGTTGATCCGATTGGTTTATTTGGCCCGTCTATCACCAACATAGGCCAATAAGCTAACCAGTATTTTCGCCCCTTCCCAAAATTACTTCAACGGAAGGTTTCCAGATGGATATGCGGAGCAAATCCATCTGCAGGGGGTCAGGTTACCAAAAAGCCTGACGTAAATAAACCAGGGCAAGGATTCAAATATATCAAGAAAGCTGCATGAAGGGAAATTTACATTCAATTAGGTTTAACAAAAATTCTAACTTCCAACTGAAAATATTTCTTTTTGGCTTAAAAATGTTAATTATCGTTAAAATAAAAATAAAAATCCCGTAGCATAGCAAAAAAGCAACTCAAAAAATTGTAGCTATATAAATATCTAAAAGATCAAATAAGCTATTAATTGGAACAATAGTTCAATATACGTTCATCATTTAGGAATTTTACATATTCTTAACTTGATTTAAGTTAGAATTACAGTTTTTCTATAAAATCAGAATTAGAACTCAAGAAAAACTGATAAATTCAGCTGTAAAAAAATATTTTTTTGTTTTGAAAAAAAAAAAACTGGGAAAACTATCACCTTAATGTTTTGAAGTAATTAGTAAAACTGAATATTTTAAAGAAGAAAAAAGAAAAGAAATAGGTCCTAAGAACCAATCAGGAACCATGTCTGTTCCAGCGCAGATCTTCATTAGAATTTCTTTTAGTATTATGTCTTCGGAACAGGGGCCATAGCAGGGGCCAGGACGTGATCTACAGGGGCACTGGCCCCCATTGGCCCCTGCCTAGAACCGCCCCTGTGTATCCGTCAGATACATGCTTTAAAAAAAAGTGTATTTAATCTTAATTTGAGCAGAAAATAAGATGATCTGCCAATGGAATCAGCATTTTAGCCTTAAAATAAGATAATTAGGTATTATTTACTTGAAATAAGAGACAATGCTTATTTTAAATATAAAATGTCTTCCTCCATTAGCAAAGTGTCTAATTTACCTCCTCAACTGAACAAAAAATGCTTTTATTTTACGAAATATTGACCTACTTAAATTTACATTTTTGCAGTGTAAAAAGTAAAAAGTAGAGTTTAAAAAAGTAAATAAGCCTCGTTAACAATTATATTAGGTTTATAGACTAAAAAATGCAAGTGCCAGGATCCGCACACTGGAAAAAGTGGCAATCCAGATAATTTTATTCTTAAAATAAGTAAATTTGTTCTTGGATTGAGGAGATAAAAGAGACAGTTTGCCAATGGAACAAGAGGATTTATATTTAAAATAAGAAAACACAATTTCATTGTCTTATTTCAAGTAAATGATATCTATTTATCTAATTCGAAGAGTAAAAACACTCATTCCATTGGCAAACTATCTCATTTACCTACTCAAATTAAGGGTAAATACACTTAATTTAAGACATTTTGACTTATTTCCAGATTGTTTTTCCAGTGCATCAATGCCTCTAAGGTTATGTACCCTGGAAAAACGATCTAGAAATAGTAAAAATATTTTAAATGAACTGTTTTTAACCTTGAATAAGATAGTTTGCCAATGGAATGAGTATTTTTACTCCTAAAATAAGATAATTAGATAAAATGCACTTGACAATGCAATTGTGTTTTTTTTTTCTTTTAAATCTAAATTGTCTTGTTCTATTGGCAAAACGTCTCTTTTTCCTCCTCAATTCACGAACAAATGCACTTATTTTAAGAAAAAAAATGACTTATCTAGATATAGATTTTTTTCCAGTGTTGTCCTGGATTCCAATAACACTATTGACTTTAAATGTAGATCTGTGTAGAGGGCCCTATAAAGAGTTGAGGTCTTCTCAGTTGCTCTGTTCGAAATCCTGGGCTGCGTCCTTAGAAGGCCAGATTCGAAGGACGATGACGTCATAACGCGGCGCCGAGGTCTGGTCGGATTCCAAGAGTCCTCGTTATGCGGCCTTAAAATGCGTCCTTCTTTTTGCCTGATTTGAAGGACGGGTCCGATGTATCCCCGGTATCCTTGGTTTACCCAGGATTCATTGCGAGACCAAGCAAGCCGTGGTCAGAGTAAAGGTTACTTGGCGCCGAACAGTGGTGAAAATTGGAAGTTCAGTTTAATATAATACATTTAATAGTTCCGTCTGAGATTAATGAAAATAGTTGTTTTAATGGTTATTGAGTCAGATATGTGGCGGTAATGTTTGGTTTATCTAAAGGTTTTTATCTGTTACTGATTAAATGGGTTTGGCTGTAATTTAAGGACAGATTCTAATAAATCTGCAGGGTGGGGACTATAAATCTGATAGGAGTTTTATCTTTTTATTGCTGTTTTGCACAATATGCTTTACTAAGTATTTTTTGTTGTTGAATATTAGAGATTTTGCAGATATATTTTACTTATATCTTTCTACTTCTTTTATAGAATAGAACAGAACATCCCTTTATTGTCCCACAATGATTTACAGCAGCAGAAAGATTATTGAAAATGGTCACACAAATGAGGACCTTAGAAAAATGTCTAAGAATAACATAATATGGAAGAGTTAAAATATAAACAATAAAATCCTGTAAAGTGTTTTAACAATATAAAACTGGAGAATAAATAACCAATATGCAGCTATGGACATTTTTACAGTAATTTGAAAATAGCAGCAACATCAGAGATGTGCAGAATGACAGCAGCAGGTTATTTAACTGACTAAGGTTTCTATCATTACATTTGATTTTATTTGTTCCTGCTCCCGGTGGTTGGAACCTTTATTACACTCTGGATTCCTGTGAGTGTAGTCTTTGTTCACTTTACAATAAAAAAGAAATAAATAAACAGTTTTGAAAACTTCTGTATTCATTCTTTTCCTGCTTTGTGTGTCAACGTTTACGGTTGCTAAGCAACAGAGCATACGGCGGTAAAACCCGCCGAAGGGTAGACCTGGTCGAATTCACAGCCTAAACTCTTCCGGTCTCCTTCTTTTCAAGGACTTCGAAGGATCCAGTCTAGGTAGACCGCGTCCTTGGAGGATCCAGTCTAGGTAGACCGCGTCCTTGGAGGATCCAGTCTAGGTAGACCGCGTCCTTGGAGGATCCAGTCTAGGTAGACCGCGTCCTTGGAGGACACGTCCTAGGTTTGCGAACAGAGTTTGTTCTCTGCTTGGGTGCAGGTGGTTCATGGATCGGCTAACAGAGGTGAGAGCGATTGGAAGGTGATGAAGATGTGTGTTTGGTTCTTCTGCAGGATTTGATGGACTTCCGAGGTCCCGGCCTGGGCGGTGTGAACTGGAGCAGAAGATCCACCGGAGAACGTGACGTCATCCCCTCCTCGCCCATCGTGGGTGGAGGTATCATTCGTAGCGCGGCCGTATCAGATGGCATCACCCCCCCAGGAACCAGCGGCGCTAAAACAGTGAAATTGCCGCGTTAATCTCCCCAGTGTGTTGTGTAACACTGGCAGGGGACACTGCGTTCACACAGGCCGGATCACTGGATCTGTTTACTGCGACCTGCAGATTAAATCAGACCCCACACTTCAAATAAAGACTAATCCAGCACACACACACACACACACACTGCTGCAGCTTTTGAGGCAGCAGCCTGAGCCACTGACCTGAAACAGGAGCATTTAGGAGCAGCTGTAATCATGGAAATGCTGCGTCCGTCCACCAACATCACACCCTAACCTCCAACTAAGCTCCCAGAGCTCATCAGGAGCAAAGCCTGGGAGAAACCAGTGCTGTTCAGGAGAGATGATCATAAAACCTTTAAAGGAATGTGGAGGAATATCAGGGAGCAAAGCTCCTTTAGGCGTCTCCATGAACACCAGCAGCTCCACTCAGGTATGGATGAAAGGACCTCTAAGGCTCCCATACTCCACAGGTCCCGCACAGCAACAAAAGCAATAAATCCAGTAAAATGAGGTTTGCTCTCTGTGGGCCGAGGTCAGAGCTTCCTCTAACCTACCAGCCAAAGCAGGCGTGCACTGTGGAATAATCTTCATTTTGCTGGAACGGATTAGTAATCCAGAACTTTGTGTAGAAACAGCTGAAGATGCTGCATCTGCTGCCTTCAGGAGCGTCTGATGTTTATCTACGTTACTAGCTTTTTAGTGAAATTCAGTAAATAAGTTAATTTTTTTATTTAGTTAATTTACTTTTCCACTAAGATATTCATTAAATAAACTACTTTTAGGCAGACTCTTTTCAAGCCTTTATATCGGTCAATCAGTGTTGTGGTCAAGACCACCTAACCCGAGACCAAGACCAGTATGTGACAATAAAATGTGAAACATGATCAAAATCACTAAAATTGATCGAAAAGACCCACATTCACATAAAAACACCCAGATATTTAACTGACAGAACTGGAATAAACATCTTTATTTAGTACTTCTGTGTAGTAATCACAGAATTTCAAACAATTAATCAAAGTCGTTCAAAATAGTATTTTCTCTGCCGTTCATGAACAGTACATACATTTATGTTGTTTTTAAATGTGCTTTTTCAAAACAATGTGCAAATGTGTAAAACTGAAAAAAAGCCAATCATTTCTCTTGTTTCTCTCTCATATACAGATTAAAGCTATATTATATAACATTTCTTAAATAAATCCATATCTGTCACCAAGTTGTGAAAATATGTTATGAGACAGATAATTTGTTGAAAAAAAAATAGATTGATCTCCTTCACTTCCTCCCTGAGCTACTGACATCTGCAGAAATACAAACGCACTGAGATACAAAAGCCTGACTGACTTCTGTCAGTTCTAAGACCCTGTTGCTGATCAGATGGTTTGTTTTTGACCAATCGGTTTATTTCTCTAGTTAGCACTGGGAACATGGAGAAAAGGCAGAAGTGCTCAATATTTTCACAGCTTGTCGGTCTCATAACATAATGACTTAAATATGTACCCAGCTTACCTTTCTTTGTGCTTTCTTTCAAGGTGTCGATAAAAGTTGGACGTAGTCCCTACCGTCTGTGATGGTGAAGCAGCGCAGAACTTACATTGCGCTGTATGCTTTTTTCTCATTGTTGCTTTACAAATATATTCTTTGTGATTTAATTAGTCGGATTTTATAACCAATGATTTAGCCGAGATCTTACCCCGTTCTCAGACAACCGCTTGTGACTTTCAATCGAAGTGCTGCAGCCCGCGGGCAGGTGAAAGGGGGTGGGCGGGACAGCGGTAAAAAAAACAAAACATGCATTTACCAATGAAACAGGTTATTGCTTGGATTTGAATCCAAGCATCCAATAAAAAGAAGGATCTTAAAGAAACTGATGATATTCTGATGGTTAGCGTTATTTCCACAGTTGTGGTCTTGACCGGTCTTGTAATAAAATGCCGAGTCCTCAGCGCCCGAGACCAAATGCGGTCAAGTCCGAGACGAGACCGAGACCATCAAAAAATGGTCTCGAGACCAAGACCGATCTTGAGTACTACAACACTGCTGTCAATCATCCAGCTTCCTTTACGCTGATTGGTTGAACCATCCTATTGTGGGAACTTTGATTCTATTTTCTCCATAAAAGAAAAAGATTCCCTGCTGGGAGTTAAAGGAAAAGTCCGGTCAGCAAGGAAGGATCAATGGATCATTATTTATACCTAAAACTAATATGTTCTCTGTGATATAATGAATTTTGTGTTAATAGGTGAAACAATAAAAATAATTTTTGTTGCGATCACTGAGTCTGGGAGCGGCCATTTTTGCCCAAATATAGTAACCCCTCCCTCCTGCCATCTTCCCGCAGTGACGTCGCGCCGCTTTACAAGCAAAATTTGACTGTATGATCTGGTTGAACTGTAAAGTGCCTTGAGATGACATGTGTTGTGAATTTGGCGCTATATAAATAAACTGAATTGAATTGAAAATCAATGTGGGCTACACTTAGCAGCAGCTTCTACACACTGCAAAAAATTAAATTCTACATAAGTCATGTTTGCTTAGAATAAGTGCATTTTTTTGAATTGAGGAGGAAAGTGACTCATTTTGCCAATGGAACAAGAAAATTTAGATTTAAAAAAAACAAATTGCATTGACTGATTTCAAGTGCATTTTATCTAATTATCTTATTTTAAGAGTGAAAATACTCATCCCATCGACAAACTTTCTCATTTCCTTCTCAAATTAAGAGTAAATACACTTAATTTTAGAAATTTTTACTTATTTCTGATTAATTTTTCCAGTACTTCTACTAAACATCCATAGAGCAGCGGTGAGGTTGGGCCAACAGAAGCACCGTGACCCCCACAGTCTATAAGTGCTTTTTAATAACCCCAACACCATCAGGATCCATCTGTCCCGCATCACTTCACAGCCACACCCATGCTTCACTGAAGGATTTAGAAGGCGATAGGAGGTAAAAGTCCTTAATTATTATCTAACCCTCCTCTCAGCTCCAGACCCGGTCTGCCCCCCCCCCCATGGCCCCATACCATCCTTTATTATTTGGCAAATAATGGGTATTAAAGGAGGCTAGAGGTGAAGGGTGATAACACAAACATCAAATGAAATTATCACTGGTTTGGTTGGGTTTTTGTAGCTGCTTGTAAGTTGAATATTATGGGATGTTCGGAGTGGAAGCGGGTCAGCTAGCAGCAGAGCACAATAGAGGCGTTGATTAGTGTAAACAGAGGACTCGGCTGAGGAACATAAGAGCCTGTCAGAGTCCTTTAAATGCGCTTTGACAAGTTCTAACCAGGCCATGATGTGTCTTTTACTGAGAGGGTCTGAATCCAGCTGCCTGACCTGAAAGGTCTGAATCATTTACAGACGCTTTCTGCACTGGAAAAACGATCTAGAAATAGGTCGAAATTTCTTAAATTAAATGTATTTATCCTTAATTTAAACAGGTGAACGAGATAGTCTGCCAATGGAATGAGTATTTTTACTCTTAAAATAAGATAATTAGATGATATGCACTTGAAATTAGACAATGCAATAGTTTTTTTCTTATTTTAAGTGTAAATTGTCTTGTTACGTTGCTGAAATGTGTCTTTTACCTCCTCAATTCAAGAAAAAATGCACTTATTTTCAGAAAAAAAATGACAAATTTAGATTTCGATTTTTTGCAGTGTGAAGCTGATTCCCACACTGGAAAAAAATCGAAATCTAGATACTTCATTTTTTCCTAAAATAAGTGCATTTTTTTTTCTATTGAGGTGGTAAGTGAGAAACTTTGCCAATGTAACAAGACAATTTACATTTAAAATGAGAAAAAGCCTATTATCTCAATTTAAGAGTAAAAATAACTCATTCCATTGGCAATCATCCCATTAACCTACTTTAAAGGGGAACACCGTTTTTTTCCATTGGGTCCTTTATTTTCCGTTATTCCATCATGTTCTACTCACCCATATGAGTTTAGCGTCATTTGGAGCCGTTCTGAAGATATTCCGTTAGCTTATATCCAGTAACGTCTTCCTATGGGCAACGACTTGAAGGCACAAACTAAACTGTTCATCATTTATTCTTTATGGTGCGCCAGCATTCAGAACATGGAGGCCAATCACTGTCCCCCAGACATCCGCCCTTAGATTTTTTATATTTTATCTTTTGAAAACGAAGCAGCTACCGTTCCTTCATCCTGTCCGCTGAACTGCTGCTAGTTTTCCTCTCATGCCTGGAAGATGTCTAGTGCTGCTACCACAGATGATCTCGCTCTCCAGATGAACGATTCAGATGAGCTAGAATGAATAGAAGGGGTAGAGCGTAGCCGCCTGTGGCCCGGGCTGCCTGTCACTACTCCAGTCTGCGTTCCCCTTTAAATTAAGGGTAAACACTAGTGTTGCACTGATACCTGTATCGGACAAGACCCCCATCCAGCTCTAAAATGGTGGTATCGGCGAGTACCAACCAATAGGGCACCGATACCATTTTTAGAGTCAAAAGTTTCTTCAACTATTGTCACCCATTCCAGGTAGGCAATAAAAAGTTCTACTGGATTCAATTTGTTTTAGTCTTTTTCCTGCTTCACTAAGGCAGGCAGCAGCTTGACATGAAGCCATGATGGCGATTATTTTACATCCAAGTAGTCTGCAGTTCTTCACATATACACACACCTCAATTTCAATCAGATGGTATCGGCCAATACTGCACAGCTATCGGGTATCGATTGGGGTCCAAAAAATGGCATAGGCTCAACACTAGTAAATACACTTGATTTAACAACTTTTTGCTTATTTCTAGATCCTTTTTGCAATGTCGACTAAGGCTGCTCTGGTTTAGGGTCAACTGGAAGAGATTCCAGCCTATAGCGAGCAGTGATGGGACTAACGGCGTTGAGAGTAACGGCGTTACTAACGCGTTACCTTCTTTTAGTAACGAGTAATCTAACTAATTACTTTGACTGTAACTATAACGCAGTTACCATTGCAGACACCCCGTTACTGCGCGTTACTCAGGTCGCACAATGAACCTTTTTTCATGATAGGACTCGTGCGCAGCTGCGTGAAGCTGACACCCCACCCACGTCAAAAAACTCTGCAAATAGACTGAATGGTTAGTGCAACGTTAGTGCAGATTTGTGCAGAAAAAAATATTGTTTGTGCTACTTTTGTTTAAGAGATATTAAAGATTATTTTTTAGGTCATCCAGAGGTGCGCTCCTTGTCATGAGAGAGGGGAGGATGAGAATGGCTGATGTATAGTGAGATTCTGTCTGTCAGTTGGGTAGGTGGGTGTTTCTGCTGGTGGGTGTTAACGTCCAGCACACACAGAGAGATGGAGAGTCAGGAGGACTCCAGCAGCAAACAGCGTTTTCCTGATGGAAATACCGGTGTTACGTCGAGCTGCGTTTCCCCATCAGATACGGTTTCCCCTGCATCTCCGCACAGCGCAGGCGGCACGAGTCACCGTGCAAGAGACAGGAAACGCACATGCTCGCTAAAGACACGCAACAGTCGCCCTGTGCTCGCGCCACAGGAGAACTATGGAGAGCGTGAACGATCAAATGATAGCCTATATGGAGAAAGGGAGAAATCTGGATGGATGATGGATGGATGGATGGATGGATGGATGGATGGATGGATGGATGGATGGATGGATGATGGATGGATGATGGATGATGGATGTTGCAGTATCTATAACAACCCAAACACACAGGATTTCAGAATTAGACATCCCCAGTTATTCATTTCACCAGATCTGAACGCCCTGTTAAGAACTTCACATGGCGTTCCCCCCTGATGTCATTGACGTTGAGTTGCAATAAATGCTAAACTCTCTGCAGGTTCTTGTCTTTGTCGTCCGCACTATTCAGCTGGCTTTGGAAACACACGGCGAGAAGGTGGGGGCTGGGTGGTGAGGGTTACGGGGCGAGAAACGCAAAAGTAACGCAATAGTTACTTTTACTAGTAACTAGTTACTTTTATTGTGGAGTAACTCAGTTAGTAACTCAGTTACTTTTTGGGAGAAGTAACTAGTAACTATAACTAATTACTTTTTCAAAGTAACGTGCCCAACACTGATAGCGAGTATAAGGAGTGTTATTATGTTGGCCTCTCACCAAGGCTGAAACCTCTACACAGTGGTGTCACCTGGCACCGCTCCATTCTTAACACGTTCTGCATATTGTGGCTGTTTTGCACATGTGATGCTGCAGCTGTGGTGTCAACCTGACAGATGTCATCCAGCAGCTGTTAAAGCAGAAGTTCCATTTAATTTAGCGTTAATCAGTAAAGAAATAAAAACAATAATTTTCGTTGCTATCACTGAGTCTGGGAGCGGCCATTTTTGCCCAAATATACAAACACCTCACTCCTGTCATCTTCCGCTGTAGCTACCAGATCTGCCGGGGCCCCGCCCCTTCTTATGATGTCAACATATGGCAACTCCTCTCAGACCAACTCAAATCTCTTTTGGAGTTTCAACATATTATTCCCTATATTTGCTATTATTTTACATTTTATCAGCGATCTAAAGTAGCTGAAATTAGAAAACAATCATTGTCAGTCAGGAAGGAAAGTACTGCCTTCTAAGACAGACTGAGCTCTGCTATTTAACCCTATAATGCCAAATGTATCGTATTTGATACATACGGTTTCTGAAATGTTTTGCGTCTGACGCCTTTTGCATAATTTAATGGTAAAAACTTTGCTCAAAATCCTATTGTACACAATCAGATATACCTGATAACAGAGGGCAGAAGACTACACAAAAAATCTTGACTTATCGCATAGTAATACATTATTAATATCAAAAATATATTTCTGTTTTTTCTTTTTACACATTTCGTTAAAAGGGCAAATAAGGACTTCAAACCAAAAAAAAGTTATTCTCTGTTTTGTTTTATTCTTGGATCAGGCTTTAAAGGGTTAACAAGATGACAAAAAAAAATCAGCTTTTTATTCTTTTTACTAAGATTTCAGGACAGTGGAGGACAAATGGAACATCTTAAAAAATGTCTTTTGTAGAGATTTTAGACAAATAAAAAAAGTTATCCTACTTGTAGAAAACGAACGTTTGGTGATTCTGTCATGATCTGGCCTGTTTGCTCCTCCTTAATTCCTCTGCAAAAGGGATTGTATTTGAGTCAATGAGTCAATGCAATCAGCTGGTTTTCCTTAGATAGAAAACTTTGTATCAATTTGACTGTATGATCTGGTTGAACTGTAAAGTGCCTTGAGATGACATGTGTTGTGAATTTGGCGCTATATAAATAAACTGAATTGAAATTGAAATTAATTGGTTATTTCTTTCACCTGTCGTTTTCCCTCCCTGCCTCAATGATCATTTATTCCTCTCACCTGTTTCCTTTGGTTTATATTCTGTTCAGCCTGAGCATTCAGGGCCAGATCATTATTTGCTTTTCTGTTAGTCTGTCCAGTTCTGTTCATTTGATGCCAAGGTTCTTGTCCTGGATCCTGGCGGCCAGCGGAAAGAGGTTTTTGTGTCTGTCTCGTCTCCTGCTCGTCCACTGTTCCTCCCCTGCTGAGCTGAGCCCTCTGGATTTTTGGCTCTGTACATATTCAGTGTCTAATTTCCCTTGCGCCTCTTCTCCTGTTAATACGGTAAAGCCCTGGGGAGCGCCCGGCTCCAGGCTGCACGTGATCCAAATGAGCCAATGAGCTGTCAGTCTGGGTTGCTGCTGCTGCTACTTTTAGACACAGCAGGCAAACCTGTGGCAAGCCGGGCGATGGGAAAGAAGGAGAAGACGATGAGAAAAAGAGAGCAGAGAAAGTGTGGACTGCTGGAAGAACTGTGGTGAACTGGTGAAAGAAAAGTGAAATGGCGTGCTCAAAGATGACCCTGCACATTTAGAGGATGTTTGGCTCAACCTGCTGCTGTGAAGCAGGATTCTCCACCATGAACAGAATCAACAATAAATCTGGATCCAGGCTCAAAATGAGCACCTTGATATGTGCTTGAGAATGGCTTAGTCTCTGGTTAAACCCAGGTTTAAAGCCTTGCAGGGCAGCCTAAAGCCCACTGCCAACATTAAGACAGAAAAAAGAAAGAAAATAACAAACGATCAGTTCAGGTGTTTGAGAAAATATTGGAATCAGGAAATGATCTATAAACCAAACTGAACGATTGTTGTTCTTTACTTAAAAAAATAGCTTAAATTTTAAAATGTAAAACTGTTCTATTTTTTTTTTTTATTTAATGTATAAAATGGATGCATAAACACCTCATGTTATTTCAGTGTTAAATTCTGTTTAAAGTAACAGATTATAATTAAAAATGTCTCCAGACCTTCACTGGTTGATAATTTTCTTTTTATTTGGAGCCCAATGATTTTTAATTGGTTACCCCTGGATTAAAGGACACTGCCTGAAGCTCCGACCCTCAAAATTAACAGATTAAACTGAGTTAAATATTTTTGCAGCTCTGTGTTTTTATTAATTTTCAGCAGAGGTTAGCAGAGCAGCTGCAGGTGTTTTCCAGTGTAGTCCTGTTTCTCTGACTGTGACTAACTGGATGTGCTCTCTTCATCCTCTGACATGGGAGCTGGCTCGGAGCTCGTCTGCCTGGCTGTGTGTTTCCTGGACGGGGCCGCCTGTGGAGCTGGTTGACAGTTGCCTTTTGTATCTATGCTTCTTTTTCTATGTCTGCTTCTGTCTCCTTGAACCCCAGTGGGCCTCAGCAGATGGCCGCTCACACTGAGCCTGGTTCTGCTGGAGGTTTCTTCCTGTTCAAAGGGAGTTTTTCCTCTCCACTGTCGCTACAAGCATGCTTAGTGTGAGGGATTGCTGAAGAGTCAATGAGTCGATGCAATCAGCTGGTTTTCCTTAGATAGAAAACTTTGAATCAATCTGACTGGATGATCTGGTGAACTGGAAAGTGACCTGAGATGACATGATGTGAATTGGAGCTATAGAAGTAAACTGAATAGAATTTAGAGTTTCTTCTAAAATTGTGTTTTCTGTAATTTTATTTCTTTCTTTTTCACCAAACCTGGCTTGTAGTTTTAATTGCAATTCTTTCCACTCAATTTGTTTCCATTTGGCTTAGTTGTGCAGCATAATAATATTCTTTAAAGCGACGGAGAGCTAAGACACCATTTATTTAATCTAAATGAATTCCCCTGTTGATCTTTTACCTTCCCAGAAAAATCTCGATATTTATTTGTTCCATGTTTTAAATTGAGCTTCTAGACTCTTAAATGGTAATGATAGAGGTACAGTAGCCTAGGCAGTATATTCATCTTAATTATTTCTATTCTTGCGCTAGTAAAGAGCCTTGAGATGACGTGTTGTGAATTGGCGCTACAGAAATAAACTGAATTGAATTGCTGTGATGTCTAGATTGGACCAGCATGCTGGGAAGTAGCCATAAGAATCATTAATTCATATGGTAGTAGGCTAATGTGCTAAGAAATAGAAGCTGCTTGAGAAATATTTTGGTGAACAAGTAAAATTAAAAGTTTATACATTTTAGGTCTGGCTTTGTTTTCTTCCAGTAAAAGACTTTACAAAACAGTTAAGAGAGTCGTTCATTTTCTGAATTCATTTTAAATAAGCCTCTAAATACAGATCCACACGTTTCAGCTCCACTTTAATTCCTTGTTAGGATGCAGGATTGTCACAGCCACATTCCACTCATTCTGAATGGAAACATCTACAGTATCTTGAGGGGTTCTATACTGACTATTAGTTAAAATACTTCTTATTGTTTGCAAAGATTTAAATGATGTTGGTCCTGCCACCTTAAACCCAATCCAGATATTCTGGTCGGTGCTGATTGGAAATGATGAATGGTGAGCTCCACCTGGCCTCTGGACCATCTGACACCACCTCAGGTGTTGGATCGGCGGCGAACGGCTCAGACAGGCTCTGCTTATCCTCCTCCTGCATGAGGACCTGTCTGCAGCAGTAACAGTTTTAACACCCAGATGTCAAAGGTCACAGATGAGGTGTAGCAGCACCTGCAGGTCAGAAGAGTGCAGCGTTCATCCCGCAGCAGCAGGGCGGCGCCGATGAGTCGATGCTGAACTCTGCATAGTTTGACATTGATGCTGTTTGACGTCTCGCCGCCTCTCTGCTCAGCCACAGTCAACACAGAGTGCTTCACTCCCATTAACAATGCATGGTGTGTGTGTGTTTAAAACGGGTCGGCTTTTCCGACTCTGACTCCTGCATTTGATCCTGTCTGTAAGAGCTGCAGCGTTTCTGCTTTTATCCTCAGCTTTACCCTTCCGGCTTCTCATTTAATATAAAGTGTTACTTCAGGATGAATCACTCTGCATCCTACTGGAGCTGCAAGCATCACATTAATTGAACTGTTTTACTGCAAGCTGTCTCTGAATATTCTGGGTTGGATTTAAGGGATTTGGAATAACAATTCTGATGAAAGAAAAGCTGAATTATCTCCCTTTTAGATTACTAAACATTCATTTTTATTTGGCTGGGTTAGTAGGAGGGTTCTCCTAGTGATTCCTGAACTTCAGCAACACTGCAGAAATCTGCCTGGGAATGTGAAGATGACAGGATGAGAATCGACTCTAGTGAGTTTGGGGTCAGTCAGGAAAAAGAGAATCTAAAAAGAGCATGGATGATGGATGGATGGATGGATGGATGGATGATGGATGGATGGATGGATGGATGGATGGATGGATGGATGGATGGATGGATGGATGATGGATGGATGATGGATGGATGGATGGATGGATGATGGATGGATGGATGGATGGATGATGGATGATGGATGGATGGATGGATGATGGATGGATGATGGATGGATGGATGGATGGATGATGGATGATGGATGGATGGATGATGGATGGATGGATGGATGGATGGATGATGGATGGATGGATGGATGATGGATGGATGGATGGATGGATGGATGTATGATGGATGATGGATGGATGATGGATGGATGGATGGATGGATGATGGATGGATGGATGGATGGATGGATGGATGGATGGATGATGGATGGATGGATGGATGGAAGATGGATGGATGGATAACGGTTGGATGGATGGATGATGGATGGATGATGGATGGATGGATGGAGGATGGATGGATGGATGATGGATGGATGAATGAATGATGGATGGATGGATGATGGATGGATGGATGGATGGATAACGGTTG